>OY986437.1:209025510-209087026 GCA_963920525.1 Dichetophora obliterata | reverse complement strand
CAACAGCAGCGGCAACAGTAAGTTGTAACCCAACAACAAGTCCCAACAAGTCAAAATTTACCAAGCATCTTTAAGAACTGCTAATGATGTCAGCCAAATTGTCAACAAAAATAGATTGTAATAAAATTTGCTATCAAAACAACTGTGGTAGAAACTGAGCAAAGCGGGAGCAGAGTAGAAGAAGACGAGCAGAAAGCATTATGCCACACTTAAGTGAGTTTATGTGTGTGTTTTTTTAGTTAGAGTGATGCAGCATGACAGCCCACTTGGGTAAAAACACAAAAAAGGGTACTGCTTGTACTCAACACTTTGACGACACTCTGTTGGCTTTCGTCAACACGTTCCCTATCTTTTCTCGTTCCTTTGAACATTGCTTGTTGGTTCGTGGTCGACAGCAACTCAATTGAAATTGAATTGTTGTCGCTCTTCTCTCCTCCAACCAGTAAACCAGTCTTCATCAACTGCTTGTTCCTTTCTAGCTTGAGTTTGAAGTCAGTCAGCTTCTTGCTGTTGTTTTGTTGGTGTTGTTTTGGTTTCTTTATATTGGGGTTTTATTTCAAAAAGCTAATTAGTAATTTTAAGAGCTTCCAACTTCTGCAGAGTCTTACAAAGAATTGAAAAGATGGATGTCACGGCATCATCAACGGGTATCAACATGGCACAAGGTTACCATGCGAGCAGAGCGAAGCAGAAGTAATACCTATTGCTTGTGTTGGTATAGTTTTTGGAGGACGATGATGCATAGTGTAACTTTTTATAACGACAAAAATGGCATAATATTAAAACGATTTCTAAGGAAGACAGCGGTGAAAAGTAATTCAACTGGAGGGCAGATGATTAAAGAAAGATGTTGTAAAGCTAGTTGCAGATAGTATTTAGAATAAACCAATTGATATTCAGAAATTCCATTCAAACTTCAGAAAAGATGACCATTACCATTACCCATTACCATTACCATTACCATTACCATTACCATTACCATTACCATTACCATAATCATTACCATTACCATTACATTACCATTACCATTACCATTACCATTACCAAACCATTACATACCATTACCATACCATACCATTACCATTACCATTACCATTACCATTACCATTACCATTACCATTACCATACCATTACATACCATTACCATTACCATTACCATTACATTACCATTACCATTACCATTACCATTACCATTACCATTACCATTACCATTACCATTACCATTACCATTACCATTACCATTACCATTACCATTACCATTACCATTACCATTACCATTACCATTACCATTACCATTACCATTACCATTACCATTACCATTACCATTACCATTACCATACCAATTACCATTACCATACCATTACCATTACCATTACCATTACCATTACCATTACCATTACCATTACCATTACCAATTACCATACCCATACCATTACCATTACAACATTACAATACCATTACCATACCATACCATTACCATTACCATTACCATACCATTACCATACCATTAACCATTACCATTACCATTACCATTACCAACCATTACCATTACCATTACCATTACCAACCATTCCTACCATTACCATTACCATTAACCATTACCATTACCATTACCATACCATTACCATTACCATTACCATTACCATTACCATTACCATTACCATTACCATTACCATTACCATTACCATTACCATTACCATTACCATTACCATTACCATTACCATTACATTACCATTACCATTACCATTACCCATACCATACCAATACCATTACCATTGACCATTACATTACCATTACCATTACCATTACCATTACCATTACCATTACCATTACCAATACCAATACAATACCATTACCATTACCATTACCATTACCATTTAACCATTACCATTACATTACCATTACCATTAACCATTACCCTTACCATTACCATTACCATTACCATTACCATAAACCATAACCATTACCATTACCATTACCATAACCATTACCTAACCATTACATTACCATTAACCATTACCATTACCATAACCATTACCAATACCATTACCATTACCATTACCATTACCATTACCATTACCATTACATTACCATTACCATTACCATTACCATTACCATAACCATTACCATTACCATTACCATTACCATTACCATTACCATTACCATTACAATACCATTACCATTACCATTACCATAATACCATTACCATTACCATTACATTACCATTACCATTACCATACCATTACCATTACCATTACCATTACCATTACCATTACCATTACCATACCATTACAATTACCATTACCATTACCATTACCATTACCATTACCATTACCATTACCATTACCATTACCATTACCATTACCATTACCATTACCATTACCATTACCATTACCATTACCATTACCATTACCATTATACCATTACCATTACCATTACCATTACATCCATTACCATTACCATTACCATACCATACCATTACCATTACATTACCATTACCATTACCATTACCATTACCATTACCATTACCATTACCATTACCCATTACCATTAAACCATTACCATTACCATTACATACCATTACCATTACCATTACCATTACCATTACCATTACCATTACCATTACCATTACCATTACCATTACCAATACCATTACCATTACCATTACCATTACCATTACCATTACCATTACCATTACCATTACCATTACCATTACCATTACCATTACCATTACCATTACCATTACCATTACCATTACCATTACCATTACCATTACCATTACCATTACCATTACCATTACCATTACCATTACCATTACCATTACCATTACCATTACCCAATACCATTACCATTACCATTACCATTACCATTACCATTACCATACACATTACCATTACCATTACCATTACCATACCATTACCATTACCATTACAATACCATTACCATACCATTACCATTACCATTACCATTACCATTACCATTACCATTACCATTACCATTACCATTACCATTACCATTACCATTACCATACCATTACCATTACCATTACCATTACCATTACCATTACCATTACCATTACCATTACCATTACCATTACCATTACCATTACCATTACCATTACCATTACCATTACCATTACCATTACCATTACCATTACCATTACCATTACCATTACCATTACCATTACCATTACCATTACCATTACCATTACCATTACCATTACCATTACCATTACCATTACCATTACCATTACCATTACCATTACCATTACCATTACCATTACCATTACCATTACCATTACCATTACCATTACCATTACCATTACCATTACCATTACCATTACCTTACCATTACCATTACCATTACCATTACCATTACCATTACCATTACCATTACCATTACCATTACCATTACCATTACCATTACCATTACCATTACCATTACCATTACCATTACCATTACCATTACATTACCATTACCATTACCATTACCATTACCATTACCATTACCATTACCATTACCATTACCATTACCATTACCATTACCATTACCATTACCATTACCATTACCATTACCCATTACCATTAACATTACCATTACCATTACCATTACCATTACCATTACCATTCTTACCATTACCATTACCATTACCCTTACCATTACCATTACCATTTACCATTACCATTACCATTACCATTACCATTACCATTACCATTACCATTACCATTACCATTACCAATTAACCATTACCATTACCATTACCATTACCATTACCATACCATTACCATTACCATTACCCATTACCAATTACCAGTTACCATTACCATACCATTACCATTACCATTACCATTACCATTACCATTACCATTACCATTACCATTACCATTACATTACCATTACACATTACCATTACCATTACCATTACCATTACCATACCATACCATTACCATTACCATTACATTACCATTACCATTACCATTACCATTACCAATACCAAACCATTACCATTACCATTACCATACCATTACCATTACAACTTACCATTACCATTACCATTAACATTACCATTACCATTACCATTACCAAACCAATAACCCATTACCATTACCATACCATTACCATACCATTACCATTACCATTACATACCATAACCATTACCAATTACACATTACCATTACCATACCATTACCATTACCAAACCAATACCATTACCATTAACCATTACCATTACCATTACCATAACCATTACCATTACCCATTACCATTACCATTACCATTACCATTACCATTACCCATACACCATTACCATTACCATTACCATTACCATTACCATTACCATTACATTACCATTACCATTACCATTACCATTACCCATTACCATTACCATAACCATTACCATTACCATTACCATTACCATTACCATTACCATTACCATTACCATTACCATTACCAATACCATTAACCATTACCCATTACCATACCATACCATTACCATACCAACATTACCATTACCCATAACATTACCATTACCATTACCAAACCCCATTACCATTACCATTACCATTACCAATACCAAACATTACCATTACCATTACCATTACCATTACCAACCAAACCTTACCATTACCCATACCCATTACCCATTACCATTACCATTACCATTACCATAACCATTACCATTACCATTACCCATTACCATTACCATTAACCATACCCATTACCAAACCAATACCATTACCATTACCATTACCATTACCATACCATTACCATTACCATTACCATTACCAATTAACCCATACCATTACCATTACCCATTACCATAAACCATTACCATTACCATTACCATTACCATTACCATTACCATTACCATTACCATAACCATTACCATTACCATTACCATTACCATTACCATTACCATTACCATTACCATTACCATTACCATTACCATTACCATTACCATTACCATTACCATTACCATACCATTACCATTACCATACCCATTACCAGTACCATTACCAAACCAAACCATTACCATTACATTACCATACCATACCATTACCATTACCATAACCATTACCATTACCATAACCATTACCATTACCATTACCATAACCATTACCAATACCATTACCATAACCATTACCATTACCAACCATTACCATTACCAAACCAACCATTACCATTACCATTACCAATACCATTACCATTACCCATTACCATTACCATTACCATTACCATTACCATTACCATACCATTACCATTACCATTACCCAACACCAATACCATTACCAAACCATTACCATTACCATTACCATTACCATTACCATTACCATTACATTACCATACCCATAACCATACCATTACCAACTTACCATACCATTACCATTACCATTACCATTACCATTAACCAATACCATAACCATTACCATTACCATTACCATTACCATTACCAATACCATAACCATTACCATTACCATTACCATTACCCAACCATACCAATACCATTACCATTACCATTACCATTACCAATACCAATACCATTACCATTACCATTACCATTACCATTACCATTACCATTACCATTACCATTACCATTACCAATACCAATACCATTACCATTACCATTACCATTACCATTACCATTACCATTACCATTACCCATTACCATTACCATTACCATTACCATTACCATTACCATACCATAACCATAACCATAACCATTACCATTACCATTACCATTACCATTACCATAACCATTACCCATTACCCATTACCATTACCATAACCAATACCATTACCACTTCCATTACCATGCCATTACCATTACCATTACCATACCATTACCAATACCATTACCATTACCATTACCAATACCATTACCATTACCATTACCATTACCAATGCCATTACCATTCCATTACCATTGCCATTACCATTACCATTACCATAACCATTACCATTACCATTACCATTACCATTACCATTACCATTACCATTACCATTATCATTATCATTACCATTACCAATACCATACAATTACCATTACCATTATCATTACCATTACCATTGCCATTACCCATTACCATTACCATTACCATTACCATTACCATAACCATAACCATAACCATTACCATTATCAATATCATTACCATTACATTACCATTACCATTACCATTACCATAACCATAACCATAACCATTACCATTCCATACCATTACCATAACCATAACCATACCAATGCCATTACCAATTACCATTACCATAACCAATACCATTACATTACCATACCATACCATTACCATAACCATTACCAATACCATTACCATTGCCATTACCAATACCATTAACCATTACCATTACCATTACCATTACCATTACCAATACCATTACCATTACCATTACCATTACCATTACCATTACCATTACCATTACCATTACCATTACCATTACCATTACCATTACCATTACCATTACCATTACCATTACCATTACCATTACCATTACCATTACCATTACCATTACCATTACCATTACCATTACCATTACCATACCATAACCATACCAATTACCATTACCATTACCATTACCATTACCATTACCATTACCATTACCATTACATTACCATTACCATTACCAATACCATTACCATAACCATACCATTACCATTACCATTACCATTACCATTACCAATACCATTACCATTACCATTACCATTACCATTACCATTACCATACCATTACCATTACCATTACCATTACCATTACCATTACCATTACCATTACCATTACCATTACCATTACAATTACCATTACCATTACCATAACCATTACCATTACCATTACCATACCATTACCATTACCATTACCATTACCATTACCATTACCATACCATACCATTACCATTACCATTACCATTACATTACCATTACCATTACCCATTACCATTACCATTACCATTACCAATAACCATTACCATTACCATAACCATTACCATTACCATTACCATTACCATTACCATTACCATTACCATTACCATTACCATACCATTACCATTACCATTACCATTACCATTACCATTACCATTACCATTACCATTACCATTACCATTACCATTACCATTACCATTACAATTACCATTACAATTACCATTACCATTACCATTACCATTACCATTACCATTACCATTACCATTACCATTACCATTACCATTACCATTACCATTACCATTACCATTACCATTACCATTACCATTACCATTACCATTACCATTACCATTACCATTACCATTACCATTACCATTACCATTACCATTACCATTACCATTACCATTACCATTACCATTACCATTACCATTACCATTACCATTACCATTACCATTACCATTACCATTACCATTACCATTACCATTACCATTACCATTACCATTACCATTACCATTACCATTACCATTACCATTACCATTACCATTACCATTACCATTACCATTATCATTACCATTACCATTACCATTACCATTACCATTACCATTACCATTACCATTACCATTACCATTACCCATTACCATTACCATTACCATTACCATTACCATTACCATTACCATTACCATTACCATTACCATTACCATTACCATTACCAATACCATTACCATTACCATTACCATTACCATTACCATTACCATTACCATTACCATTACCATTATCATTATCATTATCATTACCATTACCATTACCATTACCATTACCATTACCATTACCATTACCATTACCATTACCATTACCATTACCATTACCATTACCATTACCATTACCATTACCATTACCATTACCATTACCATTACCAATACCATTACCATTACCATTACCATTACCATTACCATTACCATTACCATTACCATTACCATTACCATTACCATTACCATTACCATTACCATTACCATTACCATTACCATTATCATTATCATTATCATTACCATTACCATTACCATTACCATTACCATTACCATTACCATTACCATTACCATTACCATTACCATTACCATTACCATTACCATTACCATTACCATTACCATTACCATTACCATTACCATTACCATTACCATTACCATTACCATTACCATTACCATTACCATTACCATTACCATTACCATTACCATTACCATTACCATTACCATTACCATTACCATTACCATTACCATTACCATTACCATTACCATTACCATTACCATTACCATTACCATTACCATTACCATTACCATTACCATTACCATTACCATTACCATTACCATTACCATTACCATTACCATTACCATTACCATTACCATTACCATTACCATTACCATTACCATTACCATTACCATTACCATTACCATTACCATTACCATTACCATTACCATTACCATTACCATTACCATTACCATTACCATTACCATTCTAGAGGCGCTAAGATCTAGAAATCCAGTTTTGTAGTATTCATTAAAAAAAGGCACTATCGATGTATCACATAGGTATCGAGTTAACGATTTTTCAAAAAATGTCCACTTTTCAAAGCCTATAAACTAATTCGACTATATAAGAATTAATTTCGTTTTATGATTAATCGATTTTTGCGTCGATGAATCTTATTTTGGCCATGATTACCAGCACCGTATGTAGACCCCAAAGTCTGGATATGCAATCTAAAAATTTACAAAACAAAAAGTGTCAATTTATAAAAATCTAAATTTTTCATATATTTTACTTGTTTTTATTTAAAACTTATATTACATACAGTTGGAATTATCAAAAAAGTTGCATTTTTCTATTTTTGGCTTCATCAATTCTGAATGAGATATAATGAGGGGCATGATGGTTTCCGAGGCCGAAAAAAAAAATTGTTTGCGATTTTTTTCTCAGCTCTGAGTTAATACAATTACTTAATTTTTTGTGCACATTAAAGAGCTATCTATGGAGAGTATGTAAGAATTTTTATACAAAAAATATTCATTTCTTATCCCATGGAGGCAATAGATCAGAGGCGCTGCAAAAAAAAAGTCGTGCGGTGCATAAAACCTGTCCTCACAGTGTTATTTGAGATTAAATAATCAAAGTGATTTATTATAGTAGTTTCGAATGAGGATGAATAAGATTATTTTGAAAAATATACAATTTTCGACACAATTTTACGTTAATTTTGCTGTAAGGGCTCGATATGGTAAATTTAGGGATGTATTCCGAAACTTTGAAAAATCGAGTAAGTTAAAAATCTTTTGAGTTTTTGATACAAAACCGTGCAAAATAGTAATGATTTCAATATAATTTACAATTATATCAAACAAAAACAATTAATTTATATTAAAAAACAAGATTAAAAAAAATAAGTAAGAGTACAACGTAAAAAAAGACTATAGAAACCGGGTGTTCCCCGAAACTAATAAACTTATAAACTTGTTTTTAAGCCAGTAACACTCACACACATGGGCATAAACCGATCAAATTTGAATACAGCACGAAAATTGTTGGTAAATAAATTTTTTTTTAAATTGTGCAAAACCGAAAAATTCGTGTAAAAAAATTTGTTGGTAAACCTTGTTATTTCAAAATTGTGCAAAAAAAGACAGTGTAAGAAAAGAGTTGAGTGTATTTGAAAGCAAAAATTTCGTAGGTAAGAAAGAGTAAAACATTCGCAAAGCTCTCACTTCAAGTGCAGTTTCAATGAACTGAATTTTATTTTGGTGCATATAACCTCCGATGATGTTACACTGTGTGACGTTACACTTTGTGGCATCGTTTTTTGTAGTTCCATTGAGTCATGGAAAAGGAAGCATTTCACTATGCATGACTTGTGTTTAAATGTGAGGCAAAGCTTTGACAACTGATGGTTTGGTCGTGTTTTTATCTCCTTGCTGTTGCTTGTTGCTAGAACATGCTCAAGTGTGAGTTGTTCTAAATAGCATAGAATTTTCTTTTTGATGGCATTTTCAATGTGGTGGCTGCTTGCTGTCGAAATGTTGCTGGTTGCTGGAGCTGCTCAGTTTTATTGCCTGCATTGTCTTTAGCTTGTTGCATTTCCTTGCTAGAAGCTACTATAGAATGGAAGTATTATTGGGTTGACAGTTTTTCTGTTGCACTCACATGGTTTGTTTTTGGATCAAAGACTGCTCTCTGCTAACTTTTTGACCTTTTGTTGGTCGCTCACATTCAAGCATTTCCATGGTAGCCAAATCAAAACAAAAGCCCTGCCATGCTTTATAACTAAAGACCACATAAAGAACATAGAAGAGAAGAGACTAAAAATTAGTCAGCGTAGAATGGTGGAAGCCATCGAAGAAAATGTTCTGCCATGCGAAGATTGTTTGGGAAGAAAATAAGCACTTTGCTTGGCGTTGGCAGACAGTTGAGTTCGTCAACATCATCGTCTTCGTTGACGCAGCAGTGTCATGGTTTTGACTTTGGTTTAAGAGTGTTCTAATTTTCAACCCAGAATCCTTCCGGATCCTTCCTCCTAACTAAGTCCACCCACTCACTTAAACTTGCGCCACATCTTTTGGCTTTTGTTTTTAATGCTGCTGCAACAACTTTTAGTCAAGTATCTTCTAACGACCGCGCAGTTATTTACTCCCTATCCATTGTTCTCCAGCCACTAGGTGGTCCCCTGGAAATTAAAGTTGCTCTTTTATTCATTTTATTTTTTGTAATTTTTCTACCCTTAACTTCCTAGCTTGCTTTATGCTTTAGCTGGTTCTGGTGTAAATTTATGCTTTCTTCGCTTGCTGCTCGCTGATGCTAACAATGTTAATTTTGATTTTTGCTCCGGCTTGTCAACGTGTATTGTTCTATTTTAAGTTGAGCACACTTTCTTGGAACACACTATCAAGCAGAGTAAGAAACTACTTCAGTGGGTAGCTTGTTGTCGGTGGCAAAGCTGGTGCATGTGCTTTGAATTTTCTTAACATAAAACGTTGGGGTTTTTTTTCACCCCCTACTTAGAGGGTAAAGATTTTTGTTTGCTGCTTCGGGAGAAGCTTTCGTTTCGCCGCAACGAAAGCAGCGCTCAACAAAGCAACTTGCTAAATAATGGTCTAAAGTGCTTAACTTATATAACTTGATTCTTGCTGTAGCACAAAAGTTAAACAAAGCAACGAGAAAAGCAATCTTAATGAACAGCGTTAAAAATATTTTAGTTTTTTCCCTATTGCTTTTGTTGTTAATAGCATGTACTTGCCTTTTTTGTGGGTGGTTTTTTTATTCTTTGTGTTCGTAAGTATGATTAAATTAATGTTGTTCCCAAAGTGTTGATGAATGCTTTTCTGTTCACAGTCTTTCAGTCTTCATTAATGTATAAAGTTACAACATAATTGCTTTTGCAATGAAGGCACTGTTTGCTGCTGTAAAATATCCGGTATTGATGGTAGTTAAAGAGTATTATTAGTTGCACTATAAAATGCGCTTACAAGGGGGGGACATGGGGTGAATTTTTACAAGGCAACGTGTCTGACTCTGCCTGAACTTGTCGAGGCCAGCTTCAAATCGAGTCAAAGCTCCAAGTGGTGTTTCCTTGACAAAGGCTAACTGGCAATGTCAGTCATTAATGGCTTAACTGAGTGGTGGGCCTTCTATACTAGGTGGAGTATAGGTGATTTCTTATTGGGATGTTGAAGGCGGCTTTATAGTCGACAAAAATATGATGGGTGTCAATTTGTTTATCTAGGGTCTATTCCATGAACAGTGATATTTCATAGCATTTTTCTGTACACGAGTCGTCTGAACGTTTTAGATAGCCCGGAACTTCCGGATCCTTTGACATGACTTTGCGTAGCCGAGGCGCCTCGCCAGTATGCTTAATGGATTTGCAGAAGGTCTCTTGTGTAGGAGTTCCTTCCTGTTTGAAAACAAAATTCTGACCTCAGTTCTCCTTGTTTTGAGGTCACTGTTACACTAATTTTACTTACAGTTGCGGTCAAAAAATAGCACTACTGAACGAACGTGTGTTTCTTTAGCTAATTAAGCTAACAAGTTTCATTAATCCACTTATAAATGAGCAGCAACACGGGTTCCGAAAAGGGCGATCTACCACCACTAATCTCATGATTATGGTATCAGATGTTTTAGTCAAAATGGAAAAAGGGCACCAAATAGATGCTGTTTATACTGATTTCAGTAAATCTTTTGATCGAGTTGATCACAACATTCTTATATATAAGTTAGAAAAATTTGGTGTTGCAGGGTCCATACTAAGTTGGCTAAAATCATATTTAAACGGCAGATCCCAGTTTGTTAAATTCCAGGGAGTTCTATCGAAAAAAATTGCAGTCTCCTCGGGAGTTCCGCAAGGTAGTCATCTTGGTCCTCTTCTTTTCAACATATTCATATCCGATCTGTCAGAAGTTCTTAACGATATCCCACATCTTATGTATGCAGATGATTTAAAAATGTACTATTCAATTCAATCAGATGTAGATGTAAATTTTTTGCAATCAAAATTGTTGTCTCTTGAGGAATGATGATTATTTCAAAATAAACTACACCTTAATGTCAATAAATGCAATGTTATTAGCTTTTCTCGTAAAAACAACGTAACATTACATACCTACCACCTCAATAGTACCAAACTAAAAAGGGTCAACCATATAGTGGATCTTGGAGTTGTCTTAGATTGCAAGATGCGCTTTAATCTGCACTATGATAAAATTGTGTCCAGGGCCAGCAAACAGCTCGGTTTTATAAAAAGACGTGCAAATGAATTCAAGAATATATGGGTCACTTCATCCTTGTACCGTGCATTAGTGCGCCCAATACTTGAATATGCAGGCATAATTTGGAATCCATCTTTCGATTCCCATAGAGAAAGAATTGAGCCTATTCAAAAGCAGTTCTTACTATACGCGCTTAGAGATATGTACAACCCCCATGATTATTGTAGTCTTCCATCATATGAACATAGACTCAGCCTTTTAAATTTGATGCCACTATCAACAAGAAGATCGTTATTGGGCTCATGCTTCACATTTGATGTAATTAATGGTGCTATTCACAGCGAATATATTTCTAATATGATTTCCTTTAACTATCCAATTAGGCGCACTAGGCATACTCGATTGTTAACTGAATATCAGCACCAAACTTAATATGCAAATAATGAACCCATCAATCGTTGTTGCAGAGAATTTAATAATATCTCTATATACTACTCACCTTCTATGTCCAAATCCTCTTTCAAGCAAACCCTATATAAATCACTCAATAATCAGAATTAACCCAGGTCTCAGATAAACTACATACATGTATGGATTTATATGTATAAGCATTTAGTTTAATAAATCAAAATTCTTTAACATCCCTCTCCAAATCTCCCATTTACGTCCTTTTGTCCTTATAGTCTTTAAGAATAATATATATACATCGTATCTTAAGTGTGTATGTAGTCTCTCTTGTTTTCCTCCTCTTCTCTTAGTTTTGACATGGTTTTTGAAATCATGTCAATCCGGTGGGCGGAGTATGCCCACTAAGAGCACCAAATAAAAAATAAAATAAAAACAAGGAAAGGGGAGAAGAAAAACAAAAAACTTAGTAATCTAAACTTAGTAATCTAAACTTAGTAATAAGTAAACAAAATCTGTTAGAATAAGTTAGAATAAGTAAATTGCATTGCCTTGTTTGGCCAATAAATAAATAAATAAATAAACAAAATCAACACCAACAAACATCATAGGTTAGGTTAAAGCTAGGTAAATATTTCCAGCCCTCAGTTTTTCCTACCCTATAATTCCACATTTTCCACAATTTAGTTTTGAATTTTTTGTTTCAATAATTCTAAATTGTAATAAAGAAGAAATAAAGCTAATAGAACCATGACCGAACCCGGATTCGAACCAAGACCATATTATTGGTCCGTTGTGATACCACAGAATGGAACAGGGAGTAAAATTTTTGTTCAGGATATTCTTAATGTGGCAGAAGCTGTAGAAACATGTAATATTAAATCTGAAGCAAGTTTTATGCCTTGACAATTCAAGTCACTAAGCGTTCCTCTCCACAAACTTTTCCCACCACCAGCAACTACAACTTTTAATCGTAAATTGAAGTGTTTTTAAGTTCCTTTGATTAGAAATTAGGGAAGAAAGTAAATAGCATAGACCATGATTTGAACCACGTGGCGGCCGTATCCTAGTGGGTAGAGTGCGTGGCCCCTAAGCTAAAGAACCGCGGTAGCCCGGGTTCAATTCCAGCGCAGACAGAAAAGTTTTTCAATTGAATTAATTTTTCTGTTCGGTCTCTCTATTCACATTTCTGCAGACAATAGCAAACCTCAGAGAGTAAAAATGGCCATGTAAAGCTTCTTGAGAACATAAGCCGTTCGGAGTCGGCAAAACACGTAGGTCCAGTTCTCGGTCATTTGTGATCAAGCATTTAATAACACGCACAACACAACTGATCAATAGAAGCTAGGTCAAATTCCTTCCAAGGGCTGAAATGGCCAGTTTATTTATTTATTTACGATTTGAACCCGGGACAACCCACACACAGCACCCATAAAAGCAAACAACAGCCGGAAAACTCTGCAACAACAACTAATAACAGCTGCATCATAAACTAGTCATACAAAAACAAAATCCACACATATTGAGCACAGTGTCACAACAAGCACAGGTGTGTTTACAACAACAATTACAACAAACACAACAACCAGTGATATTGGAAGTTATTTTAGAACGCGCGGTTTGGCATGCTAGGGCACGGTTCGAAGGCCTAGTATTTTAGCCGTCTCATACTTTTCATTTGATTTTATTTCATTTATTAATTTTATCTTCTGGGCTTAGCACTTACAGATAATATCCTTCAATAATGAAATCTTACAAAAAATAAGATTCTTTCTCTAAGAGTCCTTGTTGGAGCATAGAATGGAATAAGTTCAAGTAGTTCAGGCGAATCTATCTTGTTATCCACAATGTCTTCAATAAAAATAACACTCTGTGCTTTTCTTCTCTGAGATCAATTTTGAATATTTAACAATTGGCACCGCACTTCGTAAGTTGGCATATTTTCGAAATTAAATAAACGGCGTAGAGCAAATCTAGTAAGTTTTTTTGGATTCTTTCAATGCGAATGCTGTCACGGTCGTATATTGGATCCCATTTTATACTCAAGTATTCCAAAAGAGATCTTACCAGACTAATAAATAACGTTTTTAACGTAAAAGCGTCTATGTGTATTAAAAGAAAATTTCATATCAAAATAGATGCCTAAATCTTTAATATCTTCAACTCGGGAAAATACATTGTTGCCTAAGCAGTAATCATAGATAATTTGAGAATTTTTTCGAGAATACGTCAACACATTGCATTTATTAAAACTAAGCTGCAGTCCATTAATGCTGCACCAATGGATAAAAGCATCAATATCTGATTGAAGCATAGCACTTACTTACTTACTTAGTTGGCGCTACAACCGTATGTCGGTCTTGGCCTCATCTAAGAATTTGCGCCAGCCATTTCTGTCTTTCGCTTGCTGGCGCCAGTTGGAAATTCCAAGCTTCGTCAGGTTGTCCTCTACTTGGTCTTTCCAACGAAGATGCGGTCGTCCTCTTCTGCGTTGACCGCCACTGGGTACCGAATCGAATGTTTTCTTCACTGGAGCATCGTCTTTCATGCGCTGAACATGACCAAGCCAGCGAAGCCGCTCGATTTTAATGCGCTTGACTATGTCGATGTCAGCGTACAGCTCATACAGTTCATCATTCCACCGTATTCGGTACTCGCCATTGACGCAGATTGGTCCGTAGATCTTACAAAGAATCTTTCTCTCGAATGCTCCTGAAGTCTTTTCATCTAAACTGCTCAGCGTCCAGGTTTATGATGCGTAAAGTAGGACGGCCATGATGAGTTATTTATAGAGCGTGATTTTCGTTCGTCGAGAGAGGGCTCTGCTTCTCAATTGCCTACTGAGTCCAAAGTAACACCTGTTGGCAAGAGTTATTCTTCGCTTGATCTCAATGCTCATGTCGTTGGTTGAGTTAATGCTGGATCCCAGATAAACGAAGTTCTTCACAACCTCGAATGAGGTATTGTGTACGGTAACGTGGTTTCCAAGATGCTGGGACTGTTTGTTTGTTGATATTTAGTATTTCGTCTTATCTGCATTCACTGCCAGACCCATTCGACTTGACTCTCTTTCTAATCTGGAAAATGCTGCACTGACTTCGCGCGTATTATGGCCAATGATATCGATTTCATCAGCATACGCAAGCAGCATAACACTCTTGTAGAATATTGTGCCACTACGTCTCAGATCAGCAGCTCGGATGATCTTTTCCATCATTAGGTTGAAAAAGTCGCACGATAAGGAAACACCTTGTCTGAAACCTCGTTTGGTAATAAATGGTGGGGAGAGGTCCTTCCCGATTTTAACTGCGCTGCTGGAGTTGCTCAGTGTCATCCTGCAAAGTCGTATTAGTTTTGCAGGAATACCAAATTCAGACATGGTGGAGTACAGGTGCTTCCTTATTGGGCTGTCGAAGGCGGCTTTGTAGTCGACAAAAAGATGGTGGGTGTCGACTTGTTTTTCTTGAGTCTTCTCCAAGATTTGTCGTAGCGTGAAAATCTGGTCGATGTTGGAATTTCCAGATCTGAAGCCACACTGATAAGGTCCGATCAGTTCGTAGATCTTTCACATAAAACGCTCGACAGGACCTTATATGCGATATTAAGAAGGCTTATCCCACGGTTATTGGCACAGATAGTGGGATCGCCTTTCTTGTGGAAGCATAGCACAGTCGGATAAATTTCTAACAGGCATGAAGAACTTTATGTAATCCGCATATAATAGACAATTGCAAAATTTTAAATTTAGTGATATATTATTTATAAAAATAATAAATAACAGAGGTCCTAAATGACTTCCTTGTGGCACTCGTGAAACCATATCGATAGCTTTAGAATAATAATTGTCTATTCTAACAAAAATACTACGATTCGACAAATAGGAAGTTATACATTGTAAGAAATTCGAGTGAATACCTAACTTTTCGAGTTTTCATAGAAATCTCATCACCTTTGTTGGTGTATTGCGCTAAGATGCGCTTGCACGAGGCAAGCACTGCCCAGGATCGATTCCTGCCAGCATCATAAAGATTTCCGATGAAGCCTTTAGCAGGGCCAAAATTGCAATAAAATCAGCTAGTGATGTTTTTCTTTTCATATTGAAAACGTTGTTGTTTTTGTAATTAATTGTTCTAACCTTGACCTAAAGCTCAATAAACAATTTTAAATTATCAAACAACTAGAATTTGTGTATAAAATCAAGTATTATTTAAACTATCAAACACTTAGAATTTGT
Organism: Dichetophora obliterata; assembly: GCA_963920525.1. NCBI lineage: Eukaryota > Metazoa > Arthropoda > Insecta > Diptera > Sciomyzidae > Dichetophora > Dichetophora obliterata. The sequence goes on along the minus strand of OY986437.1, from coordinate 209,069,718 downwards.
ATTTAAATCATATAAAATCAACATAATAAATAACAAGGTCATTTAGGAAAACTTTAGTAAAATATAATATCATATGTTTTGTATTCAGCAATATAAGTGCAATGTGTGTGAGTGAGCTAAATGCTAATACTTAGAATGAACATATGTTTTAATTGTTTGAATGTCCTAATCAGGCTTGCCAGCTCGGGGGGAGTTCTTCCATTTGGGTGAAATTTAGACTCGATGGGGGAGTGGGGGATTGAGTTAATTTTTATGGGGGAATTGGTTTAACTTGAAAGCTCGTGTGGCGTTAAAACGCCAAAATCAAACATAAAAAAATAAAATAAACTGGCGATTTCAGCCCTTGGAAGGACTTTGACCTAGCTTCTATTGATCAATTGTGTTGTGCGTGTTATTAAACGTTTGATCACAAATGACCGAGAACTGGACCTACGTGTTTTATGCCGATTCCGAGCGGCTTATATTCTCAAGAAGCTTTACATGGCAATTTTTACTCTCTGAGGTTTGCTATTGTCTGCAGAGCGGTGACGACCGAACAGAAAAATGAATTCAATTGAAAAAACTTTCTATTAATTTTTTTAAAAAAGGCTAGTTTTTAGCGATCGTTTGAAAAATTAAAAATAAAAATTCAAACTTATGTAGTTTTAAGTTTTTTAATTTATTTTTAGTTTGCCGACGTTTCTCAAACTTTCTGCATGAGCTGGAATTGAACCCGGGCTACCGCGGTTCTTTAGCTTAGGGGCCACGCACTCTTCCCACTAGGCCACGGTCGCTACAACAATCAAACATACCTAGATTTTATTTTAAGATATTGAATAGATTTTCAACTGATCAAAATTGAAATTAAATTCATTTTGGCCTTTTTGCAATATAAGCGGTATTTCTTATTAAATTTTTGTATAAATTTTTCAAAATTAAAAAATTTTCCGACTAACAGTTTAGAAATCTTTTTTTCAACTGTAAGAAATCATTCCAGTATCACTTTGATATTGAATACATCAATTCATTCAGTATAACAGTTTCATAGCTATTAGCCGATAGGTGAAGAAGAATTAAGAAGAGAAAAAGCAACATAACAACAACAATTATAAGCAAACTTTAAGTTATAGTGAACTTAAAAAATATAAATTTTTATGAAATAAAAAGTCCAGTTTGCACATCTACAGGTCGAAACCTACCAAACCATACTAAATTTATTAAGATTGGACTTGTACTTAAAAAGCCTTACGCCGGATAAAATTTGCGTTTGCGAAATATATATAAGATTTTACATTTGTTTCTAGAAAAAGCCCTCCACCACAAGGAATACGCACTCGGGGCGTTTCTAGATATCTCAGGTGCATTCAACAATGTATCAACCACCGCAATCCTTAGTGGATTACGTGCAATAGAGGCACCACCAGCAATAAACCTATGGTTAGACAAGTTGCTAAGCTGCAGAAAAGTGCGGGCTGTGTGGGGCACTAAATCCATGGTAAGGGAAGCTCGCAGTGGGACACCCCAGGGAGGGGTCCTCTTGCCACTACTATGGAATCTTGTAGTTAATGAACTACTCGAAAAGTTCGCAGGTAGAGCCCCGAGGATAACTGCCTATGCAGACGACATAAGCATAATTATAGTAGGGAAATGTCTATCAACAGTAAGGCTGCCCGCTGAGTAAGCGCCGAAGCAGGCAGGCAGGCAGACAGGCAGGCAGGCAGACAGGCAGGCAGGCAGGCACCAGTGCGAGTGTCTTCATCTTCAAAGTGGCTTCATACAGTTTCATATAAATCTGCTCGAAGTCCACATAGTGACGGCAGGCAGACCAAAGCAGGTACAGCGAGAAAAGAGTTTTGTCCTGGTTTCTCGCAGCTGATTTTGCGTGTTTGTCTAATTTTTGTTAAAAATTGATGGGTAATTTTTTTAATCGCAGTTTTAACGCAACGAAGAATTTATATTAGATGCATTTTACGTTTATTATTTTTTCGTTGGACGAAACACACTCACAAACATAATAAGCATCAGCGCATGTGTATATATTATGATAAACACACAAAAACAACACCATGCAAACACAACATAGCAACGAGTGTGAAGATTGTTTTTGTTCTTGTGCATCTATGTTGTTGTTGTTGTTGGTGATAAATTGTGCATAACTGAAACAACGAAAATTATGGGTTGATGGAATTACCAATTGTTGGACATGTAAAACAGATGAAAAATAATTCTTTTAATGCGTTGTTGTTCGCATTTAATACACATTTTGTGGAATCAGAACTCAAAGGACTGTTTTGATTTTATTTTCATCATCTTTGGAGTGAAAATAGAATCAAAACAAAAAAACAGCAACAACAGAATAAATTCGTCGAAACACACATACAAACAACAGCAGCGGCTGAGTCGGCGCATATGATAGATTGAAACTTGTGTTTTATTTTTGTTGACAAATTCGTGCAATTTACTCTTCTTTTTTTGGTTTTTCAATAAGCACAGCAAAACTGATTGACATGAAGTCATTAAAAGCAAAATAAAAAAATTTTGTTTCTCAATTCTTGCGAAATTTGAGTCCTTTGTTAGATAATCATAGACAAATTTATTTTGGATAACTTTATATAGACAAAGTTATGGGTGTTGACATAGAAGCTGAAGAAGAGGAAACCAAAAACAAACAACAAAAGTATCAACTTGTTCCTTGCTTTGTGTTATTTGGTACAGCAATGCTTTGAGTGAGTGTTTTTTTGTGTTGTGCGCATGCGCAAGTGTGTGTTTTGCGTTGCTGTTGTTGTTGGTAAAGATGAATTCACTGACTAATTTCAGCAAGTTTATGTGTGAATTAAAATAATGTTAATCAAGTTGAAGAGCGTGCGGCAAGTTTTCCCTCTGAGCGTAAAGCGCACAAACTTCATGCTGAAAACATGCTGAAGGTTATCAGTGAATCCACGTTAAATGTTTTTTCGTGGAGAAGCATTCATAACAGAAGAAATGCGAAAAAAAAAACAAAACAATAACAAACTATGTCGCTCTGATCTGATCTGCTTCTCGCATTCACTCTGCGGTGGTTATTTGTGGAGCGGGTTGCTGTCTGTGCCTGCCTGCCTGCCTGCCTGCTTCGGCGCTTACTATGCGGCCAGCCTAAGATGTACTTATATGGTCAAATTCAGTCGGTCTTAGTATTAATGCAGAGAAAACGGATCTGGTTCTGTTCACGAAAAGGTACAAGATACCACAGTGGATACCACCGAAATTGAACGATATACGTCTCATACCGAAAACTCACACAAAATATCTAGGAGTCGTCCTGGACAGCAAGCTGTCATGGAAAACCAACGTGGAAAAAAGGGTGAAGAAATCCACCATTGCGCTATACACATCCAAGAAGATGCTAGGCAGTACCTGGGGTCTCTCACCCTTTCTGATGCACTGGATCTATGTATCGGTAGTGCGTCTGTAGCAATGCATAATATAGCTGCACAAAATAACAACAACATATAAGCAACACTTCCCGCAAAATCAGCCGATCTGTCAGCTCATCTCATCGACGGTATCTATTTACATAGTACATATGAATGTAAATAATTATGTATACACATTTCTTGTTGCTAGCTAACCCGCTAGCTTTGTGCAGAAACATATTATTTTTTCTATATAATTTGCAAACGACAGAACTTGATTTTTCAGTCATGGTACCACTGCTGGCACATTCGTTTGCATATTCTTTTTCATTTGAAGTAACTTTTAATTTATATTTTTAAAGTTCTTAATAGTATTTAAGATTGTTAATTGAATAATAAAATAAAATATTGTAATTAAAATATTAACGCACCGTCTTAAATTACTAAACTGGTGACCCCGAAATATATCGAGTTTGTTTTTCACTTAAATAACAATGGTAAACGGTGTTAAAACTAATGATGAACAAGAAGGCTCTGGGGACAACAACAACGTCCCGCTACTGAGTCCGCAGGCAGAAACTGCAGCGCAGACAACAAATGAACCAGCTCACGTTTTTCACGCTTCACGAATTAAAACACAAGATTTTTTTACGTCCGACCCAGAACTGTGGTTTTTCCTGCTCGAGTCACAATTTGCTGTCAACCGTATTACTTCAGACACTTCAATGTACCACTCTGTTGTTTCTCAGCTAAATCAAACAGTCGCGGAGAAGGTAAGAACGTTTTTGCGTAGTCCACCAGCATCTGGAAAGTATATGGCCATTAAAACAAAGCTCATACAAGAATTTACACCTAGCGACCAAGGAAGAATTAAAAAGTTGCTTTCGCAGATGGAGCTGGGTGACAAGAAGCCATCAAGACTGCTGGAAGAAATGCAAAACCTTGCCGGAGACACAGTCGACAACAAATTTCTTACAACACTATGGCTAGGTTGTTTACCAATGACGTTACAGCAAATTTTGTCACCTTGGAGTGATGAATCTCTCGATAAACTCGCAAAAATGGCAGATGGTATAGTAGAAACAACAAATTTGGTGCCTGTAGCAGCTGCGACGTCATCATTTTCGTCTAACTCATGTGCAACAAATGAATCAGTGCTCGAAAAAATTACTGCACGGATGGATGATATCTGTAGGCGTTTTCAACAGTTAGAACGATCAAGTCACCGTGGCCGTGATCATTCAAAGTCACGATCAATTAATCGAAAAAGGGACTCATCGCATCGTAGTGTCAATCGCAGCAATAAATGCTGGTACCATAAAAAATTTGGACCTCAAGCAACGAAATGCAAACCACCGTGCTCGTTTCAGTCGGAAAACTAAAAAGCCGAGCTCAAACTAAGGCGACTGAGCTTGGCGCGTCTTCTGCTCGTCTTTTTATTTACGATGAAGCAACAGGCCGAAATTTTCTTATAGATACTGGCGCGGATGTATCCATCATTCCACCAACAAAGCGCTCATTCTGCACATTTAGACACGAATCGACGCACCTTAAACTTTTCGCAGCCAATGGATCACAGATCAAGGCTTACGGACAAGAACGACTTGTTCCATCGCTTGGTCTGCGACGTAATTTTCCGTGGCATTTCACTATAGCAGACGTTCAAGTTTCTATTATTGGTGCAGATTTTTTAAATTTTTACAATTTGTCAGTTGACTTGCATAGTCGGAAGCTCATCGATAATTCAACTGCAGTATCCCAGATCGGAACCATGCATTTTTTCGATGCACCGCAGGTAACAATCATAGACCAAAATAATCAATTTTCTCATCTTTTAAGAGAATTCAAAGATTTATTCGAAAATCAACCTGTAAAGAACCGAAAAGTCAGAACGGATATTACGCACTGCATCATTACAAATGGGCCACCAGTCACTGCAAAACCTCGACGCCTTCCACCTAATAAAATGTCGATCGCAAAAGCAGAGTTTCAAGAACTTATGACATTAGGTATTTGCAGACCATCGAAAAGTAACTGGGCCTCACCTCTACATATGGTTCCGAAAAAAGACTCTACTTGGCGGCCTTGCGGCGACTACAGGCGCCTTAACTCAGCAACTGTACCGGACAAGTACCCAGTCCCCCACATTCAAGATTTCGCGCACATCGTTTACGGTCAAAAACTGTTTAGCACAATCGACCTAAAAAAAGCTTACCACCAGGTACCAGTACTGCCATCTGATATTCCAAAAACGGCTATTATAACACCCTTTGGTCTTTATGAATTTCTATACATGCCGTATGGACTACGAAACGCAGCTCAGACGTTTCAGAGGCTGATCGACGAAGTGCTTAGAGGTCTAGATTTTGCAGTAGCATATATCGATGACATCCTAGTAGCCTCCGAGACGGTAGCCCAACACGAAAATCACTTGCGAATTATTTTTACGCGGCTTCAGGAAAATGGTTTAGTCATTAATCTGCCAAAGTGTGTTTTTGGAAAACCAGAAGTCCAGTTTCTTGGCCATTTAGTCCTGCCGGAAGGAATTAAACCCTTGCCAAGTAAGGTTAATGCAATACGTGCGTATGAAAAGCCCAAGTTTGCCAAGGAACTACGAAGATTCCTGGCAATGATTAATTTTTATAGGCGATTTATCCCAAATGCCATAGCCATCCAGGATCGTTTACAAGCTTTAATTCTAGGCAACGTTAAAAACGACAAGCGCAAAATCATCTGGACCCCAGACGCGGAAGACGCTTTTGAACAATACAAGACAGCACTGTGTAACGCAACAATGTTGGCTCACCCAGCAAAAGATGCAGTTGTTTCAATAGCGGTTGATGCATCAGATTTTGCCATCGGCGCCGTTTTGCAGCAAACTGAAAATACCGAGACAAAACCACTAGCATTCTATTCAAAAAAACTGTCAAGCTCGCAGAAAAACTATTCAACTTACGATCGCGAGCTATTAGCGATTTACGAAACGATTCGTTATTTTCGCCACCTACTGGAAGGACGCGAATTTGCTATCTATACGGACCATAAACCGCTGGTATTTGCGTTTCGCCAAAAATCAGATAAGGCGTCACCCAGACAAGCTCGTCATCTTGATTTTATAAGTCAATTCTCGACTGACATTCGCCATGTTTCGGGCAAAGAAAACATTGTACCGGATTTGTTGTCACGCATAGAAGTCGTAACTACTGACACAAACATCGATTTCAGCCGGTTAGAAGCAGATCAAAAAGTTGATACTGAGTTGCAAGCGTTACTGAATGAAAATAAAACATCACTGGTCCTCAAAACGATAAAAAACGCAGAGTCATCAACTAACTTAATATGCGACGTTTCAGGTACGTTTATAAGACCATTCGTTACTAAAAATTTTCGAAATATCGTTTTAGCAAAAATTCATGGTCTTGCACACTTGGGTTGTCGAGCAACTACAAAGCTAATTCAACAACGATTCGTTTGGCCAAAGATGCGAAAGGATTGCAGCCAGTTTGTTAAACACTGCATCGCATGTCAAAAGGCTAAAATCCAACGGCACAACAGGGCGCCATTGCAACCATACGAAGAACCAACAGAACGATTAGATCATTTGCACATCGACTTAGTGGGTCCATTATCGCCATCAAATGGTTTTACGTATCTGCTCACCATCATCGACAGAGCGACGCGGTGGCCGGAAGCGATTCCTATCAGCGAAATCACTGCAGAAAGCGTAGCAAAGGCCTTATTATCTGGTTGGATATCACGCTATGGTGTACCATGCCGCATCACTTCAGATAGAGGACGACAATTCGAGTCCAGTTTGTTCGATCAGCTCAACAAAATGCTCGGTGTGCAACACTTACGAACAACCGCTTACCACCCACAAGCAAACGGGATGGTGGAGCGTTGGCATCGTTGCCTCAAAGCTGCTTTCAAAGCAAAGATGTCAACCAATTGGTCAGAAGAGCTTCCACTAATTTTGCTAGGTCTACGAGTTGCTTGCAAGGAAAATATTAGTGCGACGCCAGCTGAGATGTTGTATGGTAAGACACTTAAAATACCTGGACAATATTTTTCATCCAGACAGGAAAACATCAACGATAGTAATTTTGTACGACAGTTGTCCAGATCTTTTAAAAAGTTCCAGCTCGGAGATAATGTACACCACAGTTCCTCGAAAACATTCTTCGTTCAACCAGCATTGTCAACTTGTACCCATGTGTTTGTGCGAGTAGACGCAGTACGTAAACCATTGCAGCCGCCATACAATGGTCCATATAAAGTAATACAAAGAAACCAGAAATATTTTAAGGTCAACGTTAATGGAACTGTGCAGAAAGTATCCGTAGATCGTCTCAAGGCAGCTTTTATCGCAGCTGAAGAAAGTACAGATACCCCAAGAATTTTGCCTCCATCGTTCCAAGCTCAGCCATACAAAACTCGCGCCGGCAGATTAGTTAAGCTGCGAACCCGCGACCTTCAGACTAGAGGGGGAGTAGTGTAGCAATGCATAATATAGCTGCACAAAATAACAACAACATATAAGCAACACTTCCCGCAAAATCAGCCGATCTGTCAGCTCATCTCATCGACGGTATCTATTTACATAGTACATATGAATGTAAATAATTATGTATACACATTTCTTGTTGCTAGCTAACCCGCTAGCTTTGTGCAGAAACATATTATTTTTTCTATATAATTTGCAAACGACAGAACTTGATTTTTCAGTCATGGTACCACTGCTGGCACATTCGTTTGCATATTCTTTTTCATTTGAAGTAACTTTTAATTTATATTTTTAAAGTTCTTAATAGTATTTAAGATTGTTAATTGAATAATAAAATAAAATATTGTAATTAAAATATTAACGCACCGTCTTAAATTACTAAACGTCCTATTCTACTCTATGGGATTATTGTGTGGTGGCCGGCTGTGAACAAATCAACATTCCTCAGGCACTTGGAGAAAACTCAGCGGCAGGCAGCGCTATGCATCACGGGGGCACTGAAGTCAACTCCAACTAAAGCGCTTGAAACCATTCTAAGTATGGACCCCCTGGACATACACGCAAAACTAATAGCCGGAAAAATGGCACAACGCCTTATGGCGGCAGGCAACATGCACATTCAAAATTTTGGACATTGTACAATCGGAAAGAATCTACTTAGTAGCACGGACTACATGGTGCCTCGCACGATAGTCAATTCCAAAGCACGTACTCTTCTGGGACCAAATGACTGGTGCAAAGGTATAGAATAAGCAGCAGGCGGTCAACATATTTACAGACTCCAGGCACCAAAATGCCTACGGGGGTAGGTGCGGCGGTGTATTGCGCAGAGACTAATATAAGGCAGTCATATAAACTGCCGAACCACTGCAGTATCTTCCAGGCGGAAATATTTGCCATAAGGAAGGCTGCTGAGATAGTCTTCATGGACACACAACACTCTTACATCAACATTTTGATCAACAGTTGACAGTCAAGCGGCGATCAAATCCATGCCCTCCGCTAGCTTCAAGTCCAAAAGTGTCTTGGCTGGCAGAGATGCACTAGATGCACTATTGCGCTTCGACGAGAGTGCGCATCTACTGGGTCCCTAGCCACCAGGGTACTGAGGGAAACGAGATGGCAGATGGTTTAGCAAAGGAAGGCGCCGGGCTGGAATCAGAACTCGCAGAACATGTACTTACTCCGTTACAAGAGTTGTACAGGAACCTCGAAAGAAGAGCCACACTAGCAGTGAATCGTAGATGGAGAGATACGACATCGTGCAAGATCTCGAAAACCATGTGCAATGCACAATGCGAAAAACGAACTCTGTTCATCTTGGCACGCCAGCGCAAAGATTGCAGGACACTAGTGGGCATGCTCACTGGTCACGGCATGACGGCAGCCCACGCGAGGAAGCTTGGCATCACCACGGATGACAACTGCAGGAAGTGTAAGGAACCGGGCACAGTGGAGACTCTGGAGCACCTACTATGCACATGCCCCGCCCTACTTAGATCGAGACTTAAATACCTAGGCTCATCGACATTCCCGTCGCTTAAAGATGTAGCAAGGGTGTCTCTGGAATCCCTCCTAAGGTTTGCGAACTCAACGCAAATCTTTAAAGACTTTTAAATAAACACAAAGGTTCCTTTTGTTCGCTACCGGTACCACTTAGGACCTGAATTGGTCTATGTGAGCCTTCACGAAGGCATCCGGTTTAACCTAACCTAACCTAACCTTACTTTTGTTTTTAAAATAATTTAAAAATCATAGCAAATTACCAAATTTTCCGTATTAATATGCTTAGAAACTTTTACAAAGTTACATTATTGCTGAACGTACCCATTGCATTACAAAGCTCAGTTGGCAACTTGCATTTCTTCTGGTTTCCTGTTTTGACATTCGCTTTGACTGATTTAATGTACGATCACAAGAAGTGATTACAGAAGTAAACATGTTTTTTATACCCCCAGGCGTACTGTACGTAATTGGTATGTTAACTTTTTCACTCCGTTTGTAGTGCTTATAAGAACGCGTTGTATGTTCTTACCATTTTTCATCATTATGGATCGGATTTTTATGCAAAACCTATAAAAACGTATTTTTAGAATATACTATTTATGTTGCCATCCTATCATTACACAGGATTTCATTTAAGGATTTTGCATAAAAATCCGATCCCTATTCATCATCATCACCTCCTAAGGCAATTTAGCCATATTATTTGTTTGTCTATCTGTCCATTGACACGATTACAGCCACATTTTTTAACTATCGTAATGAAATTCTAAGCATATGCTTATATTGAAAAAAACTAATATCAAGTTTATGAATGAGCAAAATCGGATCAAAACCACGCATACCTCCCATACAAAGTAACTTTAGCAAAACGGTAAAATCTCTTCGAATGCCTCAGAAATTAATATATTGATTAGAAATTTTGCACACATGATATGGCGTGAAATATTCATCACATATTTGAAATTTGTCAAAATCAAATGAAAATCTCACCTAACTCCTATACAAAGTGACTGTAAAAAACGGTAAAATCTTTTTATATTCTACAAAATTTAATTTAATGATTTAAATTTTGCACTTGTCTTTTAACCGCAAAGAGAGTTTGAAATTTGTAGAAATCGAATGAAAACAGCGCATACAAAGTAACTTTATGGAAACACTAAAATCTCCTCAAATTTCACAAAAATGATACAATGGCTTCAAATTTTACAAATAACTTTTAATCTTTATTATGCACTCGATGTTTGGAATTTATTAAAAAGAAACTAAAAACTCCACTTTCCTCCCATACAAAGTAGCGTCATCATAATAGTTAAACCTTAATATACATATTATTAAAAATAATGGCTTAAACTTGATGTTTTACACATCAACTTTGATAATTAGTTACAAATTTAAAATATTTGGATAAAAGGTTTGGTTCGGTTAGGTAAATAGGGTTGTGCACCGTTTCCGGCGCTTCCGCGGAGGCCTATAAGTCCATTGCGAATCCCTTTTTATTTTCATCGCAGTACCATAATAACTTTGTGCTTTTTATGAACCTCCAGATCTTCCAGGTCTTTGGAAAATCTGTTCCCCTATATCGGAGTCGACAATTCTTTAGACTTCCGGATCCTTGCAGCTCCGACAAAATTCTGGGGCTGTTATTTTCATTCTATTGGCCATTACCCCAATGGGGCAATGACCTGTTAGAACTCCCACAAGAATCCGGATTTCTCGTTTGGGCAAAAGCAGAAGGCTTTCGGTTTTCTTCTCATTTAGCTCCGGCCAGAGCCTTCGAGATATGTTGCAGTCACCTCTGGAGGCCGAGTTAGTGTTAGCATTATCTCTGGCTTTAAGGTCTATACTCCTTTTGACGACGCCTATTAGAATGTGCACATCGGTATTAGCTCTGTTTGTACTTGCGGTTACTCCACGCCTAGCCAGTTCATCCGCTGCATCATTCCCTTCGGTATTGCTATGTCCGGGAACCCAGCAGAGAGTGACGTTGTGGGTTTTGCAGATAGTGTTCAGTACCAGTTTACAGTTTTGTACCATTCGAGCCTTCGTCGTTTTCAGCGCTTTGATGGCCGCTTGGCTATCCACAAAAATGACTACCCTTGTGGGGGTAAGATTTTTCCTATGAATGGCCTGTGCAGCTTTTTTAATAGCGTATATTTCTGCTTGAAAAACGCTACAGCAGTCGAGGAGTGCGTAGGACTCTTTGATTTGTAGCTTTTCTCAATATACACCTGATCCAGTTCCGTTTTCCATTTTGGAACCATCAGTATATAATTGGATATTGCCATTGAATTCTATGGCCGTTTCTTCCCATTCTTGTCTGTTGGAGATGTGTCTGTTGGAGATGTCTGTTGGTGTATTCTGTGCCGAATCTCACACCGGGTATTATATAGTCGGTTGCTCTTTTTGATTCTTCGGTTCCAAAAAAATTCAGAATAGATGCATGTCCGAAAGTGTTGTTTCTCTACGCTTGTGATTCGTTGAGGCGAATCGCGCTTTTGGTCGCCGAACACTTAAGAACCTCTTCTATGGGGAGAAGATTTAGCATAATTTCTAGACCCACCTGTGGCGTTGATCTCATGGCTCCAGTATTCCTATGCATGCTAACCTTTAGACTCCTTTTGTGCGCTATCGTCCACCATACAAGAGAGCCGTAGGTAAGAATAGGTCTCATGATTGCTTTATACATCCAGTGGATTATGTGCGGTCGCAGACCCCATTTCCTGCCAAAGACTCTCTGACATTCGTAAAGAGCGCATAGTGCTTTTTTCCTTCTTTCTTCTGTGTTGCGTTTCCAGCTCAGCTTGTTATCAAGGATAATTCTAAGGTATTTGGCTTTCGTAGAAAGCTCTATAGTTACTGCGTTCAGTTTCGGTAATGTGAAAATTTCTATTTTCCTTCTTCTTGTGAACAGAACGAGTTCAGTCTTTATTGGGTTTACACCCAGTCCATTCGATTCTGCTCACCGCGATAGCTCACTCAATGCCCCAGTCATTAGTTCGCTAACTGTTTGCAGGTATTTCCCGCATATTAGGATGGCGACGTCATCGGCATGGGCTACCACTTCTGTTCCACCAGTTTTGAGTGTAGTGAGAATTTTGTCAACCACAATCAGCCACAGCAGAGGGAATATAACTCCTCCCTGTGGTGTGCCTCTTGTGAGCTCTTTCCTCACCACCCTCATTCCCATTTGTGAGCTTATACGTCTGCTGTTGAGCATTTTATAAATCCACTGTGTTATTTTATTGTTGACTCCTTTGTCTACTAGAGCATTCTTTATGGAATCTGTATTCACATTGTTGAATGCGCCTTCGATGTCCAAAAAAGTAGCTAAAGTATATTCTTTGTGATGAAGGGTTCTTTCTATGACTGAAACCACCTCATGCAGTGCCGTTTCCACTGATCTACCTTTAAAGTAGGCGTGTTGCACACTGCAAAGATTGGTATCGTTCAAGGATTCTCTTCTATGGAGATCTATTATTCTCTCTGGCGTTTTCATCATGAAGGATGAGAGACTAATAAGCCTGTAGTCCTTTGTCGTTGAGTTTATTGGTTTCCCAGCTTTAGGAATGAAGACAACTCGCACTTCTCTCCAGATTTTTGGAACATATCCTGTCTTGAGACAACCGGTGAAGATTGCTATAAGCTAGGGAATGATTCTGGGAAGGGCAAAATGCATCATGGCCGGCAGGATTCCTTCAGGCCCTGCAGATTTATAGAGCTTTTGGAATCTATTTTGATAATAACTACGATCTATAAAAGTGGCATCATCAAAATAATACAACATTGGCAACTGCGAATATAATAAAACAGGATGGGGGTATTTTAACTGCGGTCCAGTCAAAGATAATTCCATACTAGTTTTTATTTTATTTATTCAGAAAACTTTAACAGATCTATAGAATGAAGTGCGTTTAAAAATATTTTAGAAAAGTTAAATTTTTTAAAAAATATTAAAATTTTTAATATATAGCTATTATAAAAAGGCCTATCTATCTATATAACGGGTCCGCCATCTAACGTTTTTTTTTTCAACTAGTACTTATTTCAACTAATGGTAACACTTAGCTCATGTCTGATTTGACAGATAATTAGTTTTATTCTTCCGCTGAACAAATATGGTTGTGTATACGCTTGAACAACGCTGGGAAATATTGCGACATTACTTTGAAAATCATGGTAATGTTGCAGAATGTGTACGAAAATTGCGTACGGATTTTGGAAGAAGAGAAGCACCGTCAGCTCCGTATGTTCGTTATCTTGTTAAAAAAGTGAAAGAAACTGGCATCCTCATCAATAAACCAAAGCGTGAAAAGCCAAAAGCAGTGCGTACACCCAAGAATATTGCCCCTGTGGCAAAAAGTGTGCGTGAAGCACCATCAACATCAATTCACCGTCGTTCTCAACAATTGAACATTTCGGAGACATCATTGAGACAAATTTTGCACAAAGACCTTGGTATGACACCATACAAAGTCCAATTGGTTCAGGAGTTGAAGCCAACTGACCATCCGATGCGTTTTCGCTTCGCTAAGCGGGCTTGCGATCGACTTACAGAAGATGTCGATTTTGATAAAAAAATTATTTTTTCAGATGAAGCTCATTTTGATCTTGGCGGGTATGTAAACAAGCAAAATTGTCGCATTTGGGGCACAGAAAACCCGCACGCATACATTGAAAAGCCGCTGCACCCAAGACGAGTCACTGTTTGGTGCGAATTTTGGTCCAGAGGCATAATTGGGCCATTTTTCTTCGAAAATGAGCAAGGAGTGGCCGTTACAGTCAATGGCGATCGTTATCGGGCCATGTTGAACGAATTTTTGTTCACAAAAATTGACGAGAAGGATATTGGCAACATTTGGTTTCAACAGGACGGCGCTACGTGCCACACAGCCGAAGCTACACTCGATGTTTTGCGCCATGTTTTTGAAAATCGCATTATCAGCCGCAGAGCTGATGTCGTTTGGCCACCTCGGAGCTGCGATTTAACACCGTTGGACTATTATTTGTGGGGTGCCCTCAAAGATAAGTGTTACGCCAACAAGCCAGAGACAATTGACGCTTTAAAGGACAATATTCGTGAAGCCATTGGTGAAATACAGCTGCACACAATCGATAATGTGCTTAAAAATTGGACCGATCGTGTAGGCTACTGCATGGCCAGCCTATAGATTGATATTATTTTTCATTATTAACCGGAAGGATTGTTCTTTCAAATAAAAAAGGAAATTTGAAAAATATATAGTAGTTTTTTTTTTATAGATTTTTCAAAAAAAAAAGTTATTTGGTGGATTATTTTAAGTGTGAACGGAAGTGTGTAATAAAAATAAAATAAAAAATGATCTCATTTATTACTATAGCAGATTTCAATAAATTATTATAAACTTCAATATTCAAATAATAAATACTTTTTGTACTAGTAGTACTTTTGTTTCATTTTAATAAAAAAAAAAATTGTAAAAACTTAAATTTTCATATTAATAACCAATTTCAGCTTCGGTTTCGGCCGAATATTATAAAATGGCCGAATATTCGGTTTCGGTCAAAATTCTGGTTTCGGTCGAACACTAGTTAGAACTCATGAAACAGTTTGGAATGTCATATTACATATTGACCTTTGGAGTATGGAACCGTCGAAACTGAGTAATGAGGTGGCTTGTAGTCATAATGCCAACTACCGATAAGGGGAGAACAACGTCTACAGGACCAGCTAGTAATATAATAATTTGAAAACAGGATTATGCATAAATTGTAAAATTTTCTAGTAGTTTCTTATAATCTATTTTATGTCATGTTGGACAGAATGATGGATTGGATTGAAGAATTGGATTGAAACGAGTTGGCAGTCTTGGTCCTAATGATATTTCATTATAATAATAAAAATAAAATGAGGTGATTCATACCTTGAAAGTGTGTATCCCATTACTTAGTTTAAATATTCGTTTATTGTTGTTTGCTATATTTCTTAGTGTTATTTAAATGTAATATAAGTATCTTAGAAAAATAACTATAAGTGCAACACTTCAAATGCAATTCTAAGCAAACATAACTTCATTTGTTTTTGTATTATTTTTTTATTGAAATATTTTTATTATTATTATTATTATTATCATTATTATTATTATTATTATTATTATTATTATTATTATTATTATTATTATTATTATTATTATTATTATTATTATTATTATTATTATTATTATTATTATTATTATTATTATTATTATTATTATTATTATTATTATTATTATTATTATTATTATTATTATTATTATTATTATTATTATTATTATTATTATTATTATTATTATTATTATTATTATTATTATTATTATTATTATTATTATTATTATTATTATTATTATTATTATTATTATTATTATTATTATTATTATTATTATTATTATTATTATTATTATTATTATTATTATTATTATTATTATTATTATTATTATTATTATTATTATTATTATTATTATTATTATTATTATTATTATTATTATTATTATTATTATTATTATTATTATTATTATTATTATTATTATTATTATTATTATTATTATTATTATTATTATTATTATTATTATTATTATTATTATTATTATTATTATTATTATTATTATTATTATTATTATTATTATTATTATTATTATTATTATTATTATTATTATTATTATTATTATTATTATTATTATTATTATTATTATTATTATTATTATTATTATTATTATTATTATTATTATTATTATTATTATTATTATTATTATTATTATTATTATTATTATTATTATTATTATTATTATTATTATTATTATTATTATTATTATTATTATTATTATTATTATTATTATTATTATTATTATTATTATTATTATTATTATTATTATTATTATTATTATTATTATTATTATTATTATTATTATTATTATTATTATTATTATTATTATTATTATTATTATTATTATTATTATTATTATTATTATTATTATTATTATTATTATTATTATTATTATTATTATTATTATTATTATTATTATTATTATTATTATTATTATTATTATTATTATTATTATTATTATTATTATTATTATTATTATTATTATTATTATTATTATTATTATTATTATTATTATTATTATTATTATTATTATTATTATTATTATTATTATTATTATTATTATTATTATTATTATTATTATTATTATTATTATTATTATTATTATTATTATTATTATTATTATTATTATTATTATTATTATTATTATTATTATTATTATTATTATTATTATTATTATTATTATTATTATTATTATTATTATTATTATTATTATTATTATTATTATTATTATTATTATTATTATTATTATTATTATTATTATTATTATTATTATTATTATTATTATTATTATTATTATTATTATTATTATTATTATTATTATTATTATTATTATTATTATTATTATTATTATCATTATTATTATTATTATTATTATTATTATTATTATTATTATTATTATTATTATTATTATTATTATTATTATTATTATTATTATTATTATTATTATTATTATTATTATTATTATTATTATTATTATTATTATTATTATTATTATTATTATTATTATTATTATTATTATTATTATTATTATTATTATTATTATTATTATTATTATTATTATTATTATTATTATTATTATTATTATTATTATTATTATTATTATTATTATTATTATTATTATTATTATTATTATTATTATTATTATTATTATTATTATTATTATTATTATTATTATTATTATTATTATTATTATTATTATTATTATTATTATTATTATTATTATTATTATTATTATTATTATTATTAATATTATTATTATTATTATTATTATTATTATTATTATTATTATTATTATTATTATTATTATTATTATTATTATTATTATTATTATTATTATTATTATTATTATTATTATTATTATTATTATTATTATTATTATTATTATTATTATTATTATTATTATTATTATTATTATTATTATTATTATTATTATTATTATTATTATTATTATTATTATTATTATTATTATTATTTATTTTTTATTTTATAATTATTATCATAGAAACATAACATTATTATTAATTCACTTAAAAATTTATTAAAGTTGTTAAATAAAATTCTACATTCTATTGATCAAATGTGAACAAGTGGTGAATGCAGATAATTAAACCTAGCATGATAGCACAGAGTTATTTTAGTATTGTAATGGGGTCTACTGTTACATAATTTTTAATAATAATAATTTTTGCTTTCTAATAGAGAAACTTGTTGTATAATTTATAAATTTTTAAAATTTTAAAAAAAAAAAATTTTATGTTGCTTGTAGCACAGAATGCTAAGTCGATTCAGTAGCAAAATAAAGTTAAGAAAGACAGAGATTAAGGAGTCAATAACATTTAAGTCAAAATTAAAAAGCCATGTTTTCACTTCTCTAAGAAATACAGTTTTATTACGAATGCACTAAGTTAAGGTTATTTATCCGAAGGTTATGACTAGCATAGCTTCTATTAAAAAAGTAACCCGACCTTTTGAAGAAAATATTTAGAACTTTTAAGAAATAAAGGTGTTTTATAGGTAGAATATTGAGGTTTTTAAAAAGTGGAAAGCTATTTTCAAAGCGATTTCTATTACATATCGTTCTAATAGCATGTTTTTGTGCGATCAATAATGGATTTATTTTATTGGCATGCGTACCACCCCAGCAGATGATACCATATTGTAGTTTAGAGTGAAAAATCCCATAGTAAACACATGTTAGCAATTTAATTGAGCAGAATGATTTCAGTGGATATAAATGCCTTAAAGCACCCATAAGATACTTTTTGAGGGCAGCAGTATGGTCTATCCAGTTCATTTTATAATCAATTATGAGTCCAAGATATTTATAGGATTTTACGCAGTCTATTGAAAAACATTTGGATGAGCAATTACATGAAACATTATACGTATTTGAAAAGCATGAAGATCTACATATATCACTGTCCATTAAGTATTTTTTACAACCACCACAATGAAAAGTAACATTACATGAATTTAACACATTACCGGAAACACTAAAGATCATAATTTTAGTTTTATCGCTTAGAATTAGTTTATGAGTAGAGAACCAGTGACGAAGTATAACTAAGTAATGATTAATTTCACAAGCAAGGCTAATGGCAGAGTAACAAGAAAAGGTACATGCCATATCATCTGCAAAAGCAATAATTTTACTCTTAAATGGTTGACTAAAAATTGAATTAATAAAAATCAGAAACAAAATGGGTCCAAGAACAGATCCTTGTGGAACACCTATATTTAAGTTGACATAATTACTGAAGCTGCAGTCCAATTTAACTTTCTGCAATCTGTTCGATAAATAAGATTCAAACCAGCAGTAAATAGAATCTCTGAAACCGGATTTATATAGTTTCTTAAGTAATATTTGATGATCGACAGTATCGAAAGCTTTCGTAATGTCTACGAAGAGAGCTGCACAAAATTTCTTATTGTTTAATCCATTATATATATTGCTGGAGAAATTTAGAAGTGCATCTTCAGTGGATAAGCCCTCTCTAAAGCCAAATTGGCAATTGCTGAAAAACTTTGTTTTTGCCAAGAATTTTAACATTCTAGCTTTAACGGCTTTTTCTAAAACTTTTGAAAAAACTGACAACAAAGATATGGGACGATAATTATTTAATAGAGTTTTATCACCTTTTTTAAATAACGGAATGACAACTGCCTTTTTAAGTTCTTCAGGAAAAATTCGTAGCTGTATGCTGTTGTTAAAAATATGACAAAGAACATCTACGACATTGAAGACAATCTTTTTTAAGAACAGACTGGAAACAGAGCCCTCAGGACAAGAACTGGAATTCTTAAGTAATATTATTATTTTATAAAGTTCGAACGAAGAAATTGGTACAAAAAAGAAACTGTTATTGTAGAACGGTTCATTATCTAAGCAATCACACGAAAAATCATTAGGATCATTATCATCTGTGAACAACTCACTGCCTATGCTAGCAAAGAAATTATTAAAAGCATATGCTTTATCCGTGACCTCATAGATAAGCTGACCTTCAACATTTATATAGGTGACTACATCATTAACTGAACGTTTATTCAATATGTTATTTACAAGCTGCCATTCCCTTTGGACATTTCCTCTGACTTTGCTAAATTCATTTACATAGAAGTTAGTTTTACATGTTTTTACTTCAGCAAAAATCTCTTTGCACAGATCTTTATAACGAGCTTGAAGATAAGTGTTATTTGGATTCTTCTTACATTTTTTACTCAATTTATTTTTATCATGAATTCTTTTTAATAAGCGACCAGTCATCCAAGGTTTAAGTTTTTTATTTTTTGCATTCCGTTTAATGATTTTATTAGAACACTTTATTATGTTCTCATTTAAAGTTGCCGAAAATAAGTCAAATGCCTTCGATGGATCAGGTTCACTGTACACATTGCTCCAAGATTCAAATGTAAGTCTATTGTTCAAAGCATAAATGTCAGTTCTATCGTATGAAAATTAATCGAGTGGATTAGTAGTTGCATTAATAGGTCTAACAATATTTTCTAAATACAGACAAGTCAAGCAATGGTCAGAAAAATTTAAATTAGAAACTGAACTGGACAGAGACACATTAGACGACCGACTTAACCGCACAAAAATATGATGATGAATAGTATTAAGGACTTATATGCAAAACAAGATATAGCTTATTAAAAAAACTTATTGTTATTACAAAAATTATAATGTATTTAAAAAGTTCATAGAAAATATTTATATGTGCAAAACCTATTTTTATTGATTTTATGGAATAAAATGGAAATATATACATATAGATTTTATAAAAGAATATGTCTTTCTTTCTTATATATGTCTTGGTTAAGCGTGAAAAGCATGAAGTACATCAGCGATCTGAGGATGGAGCCATCGATTTTCTGCCATTCATCTGAAAGAACTGTTTTCAGATGCTTCATCGACTCGAACTGGCCCCCGTTCTTATTAACTTGGGCCGAAAAAATGCCCCACAGGTTTTCGATAGGATTCAAGTCATGGCTAACAGCAGGTCACTACAGTACGGGTATATTTCAGATTTATTGAAAGTCATTTGTGGCTCGGGAAGAATTTGTTGGTGCGATGTCCTGCTTGAAAGTCCAGTTATCCTGGTATTTATAGCATGTGAACTCAATAAACACATCACCTAATAACTCAATATACATTTATGCATTTGATTTGCACAAAATAAAATACAGGGAAGACTTTCAAAGTATCTGAAACCAGCTGAAATCATTAATGATCCCCGCCCATGGTTACGCGCATACCTAATTTGTCGTGGCTATCGCAAATTGTGCCAATATTTCTGGCAACCATCGGTCCCGTCAAGATTTACCCTTTTTGCATCACCTAATATGACATTCCCAAATTCTTTCTCACAAAATTTATATTTTTCGGCTCATGCTAGACTGGCTGCAATGTGTCCTGGTAGAAGCCTGGGTTGAGAGAAGGGCGATTCATAACTAACGTTGGCATTTTAGCATTTAGATAGACGACGAATTCGTCTTTTGTGCCGTTGGTCAATCACGGATTTTCTTTCACTACGCTCGATTATAGCATAGTTGCCAGGGTCTTTTAAAAAATTTGTTATGGTATTTTGGTGACGATTTGTACTAGCAGCTATAGCATCTACACTCTAAAAAGTTTTTGTTGAAATTTACTACAATAGTTGTAGGCAACAGGTTAGCTACCATAACTGTAGTAAGCTTACGCACCCTTATTTAGTTCAACATGTTGTTTGTTTATTGATATCTAGTGAAATTCAACAAATAGTGCTTAGTTTTGATAAAAATATATAGCAATATTAAAGCAATAATATTGATATTGCAGCAAAATTAAACATCAATTATTTAATGTTACTAAAACATATGTAGTACAATTTTAAAATTACTACCCTTATGTTAGTAAAATTCAACAAGTTTAACTTAGTTTTAATATAATTAATGTAGTATTTACAAATTTCTGCTGTTATTCAAGTGAATACATTTTTTTTAAACATTCTTTATAACATGCTGTATATATTAAAACATATTTTAATATATCTAATAACTTAATAATTTTGACGGTAATGCGGAGATATATCATATTTCGATGTTTATTAATTATAATTTTCAAATAAATTGGTACTTGAAATACCAAAACGCAGAACAGACACTTGCATACAGAATTTTTTCTAAATGAGTATCTTAAAAAGGTAGACAAATGAAACCCGGGCATTTCTTGTATATTTTAACGGTTTTTATTTATCTATTAACATGTTGTTTTCATTTAACTGTTAACAACTTAACACTTAACAAACTTTTACCGAAAAACGTATTCTTCCTAAACTTTATTTAATTAAATCCAGATAATTTTTAAAGAGTGATCTTCACTCACTGACAAGCCGACTCGAATGAGCATGTGTTGAAAATATCTGCTCAATTTTAGTTTAATTTATTTAGTAATATAAAACTTTGCAATTGATATTGCAGCATAGTTCAACATTTGTTGTTTAATATTGCTAAAACTTGTGTTTAATGGTAAAAATTCAAAGATCAATATAAAATTAATAGTAAAATTGCACGTTAGTTGGAATTTCAGCAAAAAATTAGTATGATATTGATAGTAAGTTTACAATTATTATTTAGAGTGTACTTTTATACCGGCTTCATTTAAGAATTTTATATTTCAACGACCTTTTTCAGATTAAGTGAATTCCACGTGGCATTTTTATTTGAAAAATGAAATAACTCTAAAATGTGCTTACATTTTTTTTCAAAAATGTTTTACCGCTATGTTTATGGTTTTTCTTACTAAGGTTATAAACAAAATTTTGTCATTTTTACGTTATAGCAGTTAAAACACGAAAAAAAAGCAATTGTGCACATATAAATATTTTCAATTGCGAGACTACACAGTATTTTCTATTAACGGTACTACGAATACGAGGAAAAGAAGAATTCTCTGTTCAACTAATAAACTTCATCCATTAACAAAAATTTGGCAAACTCGAAAAAATTGTATTTTTATAAACCAAGAAGAAAAAATAAAATATATTTGCGCACATATAAATATTTTACTGAGGTAAGTTATGTTGTTCGAAATTAATAATACCAAAAAAAATGTTTTTGTGAGCTAAGCTCTTTATTCTTCCAAACTGAAACTTAAACTGAAACTAACAATTTTTATATCTTAGAACTTAACTTATTTCTGCTGGCGTTGTCTTAGTATTTGTTGCTATTTTTGTTGTTGTATGTTGATGTTGGAAGACTTATCCAATTCCCAGGAATCACGCCATGCAGCTGTAGACGTGTCATCAGCAGTTTTTAGTGGGGCGGATGCGCGAGTTATATAATTTATAATTAAAAATATATTTAGTTATAATAATTTAATAAAACTCAAAACACTTTAATTTATGTGTCTGTTTATTATCAGCATCAAACTCCAACTAAACTTTATTCTTACTCTAACATAAACTTATGCTCTATCTGAGCTTTATAAACATGTACAACATAAACATGTATAAATCGTGGCGGAATACATATCAGCTAGAATATGCTGACTTGGTGCATTCCGTCACGTTTCATGTGTTGATCATTCAACGGTACCGTGATCGGCAAAGTTAAGTGATCGGGCTGAGGAGTGTATGTAACTCCTCCCAGGTTGCTTTTAGGATTCTCCCGAATCCTTTTATTTAACATTTTTACATTTACATTTCTTTTTCTTAGCCAAAACAAAACTAGTGTTATTACAATTATACCCATTAGAACAGCACTTATACTATAAGAAACATTTTTGTGGTACTTTAATTCCTGTGTATGTTTTATGTTTTCAAAGTTATTTAATACAATTTTTTCAAAACTAATTTGGCTTTCGTATGTTTGATTTAACATTTTGACAGGGTAGGTATATTTTTCTACAAATTCAATTTTGTTGTTATAATATTTTTGGTTTCTTATCTGCAATTTACAATTTGAAAAATTAATAATATAGTTCTTATATAATGTAAAATTACGTTTGTCACAATTCTGTATCAGTTTTTAGTTATGTGCATTTTTTATTAAAATTGTGTCATCATTTATGTCTTTAACTTTAGTTTGATTATTATACTTAAAATTACAGTTATTTGACAAAAATACAGTTTTTTGTTATTTTTAACTTTTTTAACGTCATGTTTTCGATATACTTGTAATTTTTGAAATTTACGGTGACAATAATTTCATCTTTTTCCTCTATTTGCAAATTTTCTTTATTTGGTAGTGGTGTTATCAATTTTCGGTCAGTAGTCATATAATTGTTTGGTATCTGTATAGCAAATATAATTGACTCGTTTTTGTATGATAAAACTCCTAATTTTGCAAGTTTAAGCTTGTAGAAATCTATATTGAAATATTCTATTTCTTCTTTGGTTAGCATTCCTGGATGTATTAAATTATGTTTTGCTGCAGCTATATTATCCTGTATTTCTTTAATCTTTCCTTCCAAATACCGTAGCTTATTCATTTGGTCATTAAACAATAATTGTTTCATTAATTCCCTATTTACTGATTGTGTTTTATTTAATGAGCTCAAAATTTTGATTCTATCGTTTTCAATGGTTGTTTTCATTAGATTCATCGTGTAATTGAAATATTCGTTAATGAATATTTGTTTATTTCCATTACACCGAACATCCATTTATACATGGAGCCCCCAACATTTATTAATCCTATTTTCTTTCTTCTTTCCTCGCTAGGGGTAATAGATTTGAGTTTAGCTTTAATTATTTTTATCTCATTTATTAGAAGTTCTTTATTATTTATTTCTCTTTTCATTATGTTTTCTTCAAACTGATTTATTACACTAGCTATTTCATGTGGTCGTATAACATGTAACACTGTATTTACCTCATTTACTATTTCAACTACCCCCATTTGTATTATAGTATAACCTGCTTCTTCAGTTATTGGGGTTACTTGTAGGCGTCCTCTTGCTGTAATTGCTGTTGCAATTAAAATCACGATCGTCAATATTCCCTGCAAATTATAATTATATAATCACTCCGTTTAAATGATTCGATACTTATAAAATAAATTTCAATGGATATATTCATTATGTTTTTCAATAACCAGGATCACCAGCTATTGCCCTAGTACTAAATCTATCATCATCCTCATTATTATTCAAGATTTCAATTCTTGCGAATTTATATGGTCTTTTTATATTGGCAATATGGACATTTTTCAATGGATTACTTCTATAATACGGTTGATCTTTGTGTCTGACTCTACGATAATTTTTTATAAGCCGCTTGGTCTATATTCAGTATATTGTTCTCTAGTTCTATTTCTTTTCTCTATGATGTGATTTTTGGATTGATTTATTCTATCTTGTAAAATTGTGGAGCAAACGTTTTCTTTTGCGGACCTAGGAGAACATTTGATGGTAGAATGATAGCGATCATTATAGTTACCTATAAGGATCTGTATCCTCATTTCCGTTGAGAATTTCACAACACTTTTTCGTCTTATGTACACTCACAGAACTGGCGATGCTATCAAAACTTCGCTTCTTCTAGCCGTAATATTACGGTTCTCAAAAAATTTAATATGCGAGGCTCTGACAACTTCCATAAAGCTGTTAGATTCCTATTTAAGAGATTCTCTGCCGGTTTTGACAACCTTTTAATGGTGAGAGGAATTCGTTTTTGATAACCGAATTGTGGAGGGGTCATAACAGCGCCTTTTGCGATGGCGAGAGGAATTCGGTTTTGACAGCCGAATTGTGGAGGGGTCATAACAGCGCCATTTGCGATGGTGAGAGAGAGGAATTCGGTTTTGACAGCCGAATTGTTGAGGGGTCATAACAGCGCCTTTTGCGATGGTGAGAGGAATTCGGTTTTGACAGCCGAATTGTGGAGGGGTCATAACAGCACCTTTTGCGATGGTGAGAGGAATGCGGTTTTGACAGCCGAATCGTGGAGGGGTCATAACACCGCCTTATGCGATGATGAGAGGAATTCGGTTTTGACAGCCGAATTGTGGACGGGTCATTACAGCGCCTTTTGCGATGGTGAGAGGAGTTCAGTTTTGACAGCCGAATCGTGGAGGGGTCATAACACCGGCTTTTGCGATGGTGAGAGGAATTCGATTTTGACAGCCGAATTGTGGACGGGTCATTACAGCGCCTTTTGCTATGGTGAGAGGGATTCGGTTTTGACAGCCAAATTGAGGAGGTGTCATAACAGCGCCTTTTGCGATGGCGACAGGAATTTGGTTTTGACAGTCGAATTGTGGAGGGGTCATAACACCGCCTTATGCGATGATGAGAGGAATTCGGTTTTGACAGCCGAATTGTGGACGGGTCATTACAGCGCCTTTTGCGATGGTGAGAGGAGTTCAGTTTTGACAGCCGAATCGTGGAGGGGTCATAACACCGGCTTTTGCGATGGTGAGAGGAATTCGGTTTTGACAGCCGAATTGTGGACGGGTCATTACAGCGCCTTTTGCTATGGTGAGAGGGATTCGGTTTTGACAGCTAAATTGTGGAGGTGTCATAACAGCGCCTTTTGCAATGGTGAGAGGAATTCGGTTTTGATAGCCATAAATCCTTATGTTGAGGTTGTCAGAACTTTTTCTATTTAGCTACTTACCTCTGCGCTTTTAAGGTTATCACTAATGTTACCAACTATACTTACTTTGTAAGTATCATACTTATTTTCAGCTTCATATACTTACTAAAATTACATGCTTATAAGTATACTTACTTTAAAGATTTATACTTATTCATGCTTACTTTCAGCTCTGGTTGAACTTTTGCTTGCAAAAGCATAAAAAGTTTGGAAATTGGAGTCAACAGCGTTAAAAATACAGACACTGGAGTCAATTTTATTTGTAAAAAATAATACTGAATACAGCTGTATCAAATTTTACAAATTTTTAAAGACAAGACTTGATATGTTAAACAACATTTCCAGCCAAGACAAATACGATTCCAAGCAAAAAAAAAAACAAACCAGTTAATGTAGCACGTCAATTCAGTGACAGTGATTGCGAATAATGATAACTTTGCTTTGATCTCTGTATACATTTTAGGCTGGGTCGATTTGTTTGGAGGTAAAAAAATTGATGTTGCCTGGACGATAGGGGCTATAGGGGTGCAATTTACCTATCACATCTTCAATTTTGTGAATTTTTTCTTTAGGAAATTTTTTCCAAAAATGTTTGTATATAAACGTGCACAGATAGAACAATAATGATGCCAGAAATGAAATCCTCGTACCCGCTTCAACCTAAAACCGGTCTCACATTTATACGTTTTTAGATAAAAATTGATCGTAAAAAATTCCTAAAGAAAAAAATTCACAAACTTCAAGGTTTTTGACCATCACGGCTGAACAACAAAAGCAACAAATTTTATACCTTATATTCACATGTGTTTGTGTGTTCCTCTGAAATTTTTTCTTTTTTTAGATCCCCTAGGTGGCGCTATGGACGATTTTTATCGGTTTCTAAATGGATTTAAGAAATATTGTATTTATAAACCGGGGGGATCTGAAAAACAAAAAACGATAAATTTTTGTATTAAAACTTTGTCATCAGTTTTGTTCTAGCTGTGCACTTTTACATACAAGAATTTTTGGAAAAGAATTCCTAAAGAAATAATTCACAAAACTGAAGATGTGATAGGGTATAGTGCACCTTTATCGCCCCCATTTGAATCTGATTTTTTTATTTTATTTTTATTTCACTACTTTGAAAATACGTATTACTTTTAACTTTTTGTTATGCTTTTTTTTTGTTTTCAAACTATTTTATATATATGAAATACACCCACAGAACCATATGCGAATATTTTGCGTAAAGTGATAGTTTTGACTACGTTTTCGGAAAGAATTTTTTTTTTGATAGAGAAGATTAAATTCGTGAAAATTTATTCCATAACAAAATGTTAGTTATTAAAAAGTGCATTTCTATAGTTAGTTTTTTTACTTCGTTTTCGAAAAAAAGTTCGTTTTTAGAGGCAATTCAGTCCGGCGAATGAGTTAAAGTTAAAAATTCTTAATGTATGAGTGCCGAAAAATAACTTTTCAATAGTTTTTTTCAACTCGTTTCCGAACAAAAAAATAGACAGTTGATGATTCTTTTATTAACTCGCTTCTGATGAAAAAAAGGTTCGGTTTTGAGAGGCATTTTAGTCAGCCGAATGAGCCCAAAAAGTTCATTTATGAGTGTCGAAAATAAATTTTTCTACCAGAAAAAGTTCATAAATGAATTAAAAAAAAGATAGTTTTGGTTCACTGGGTATATGAACTGCAAACATATAAAATTAATTTATTTTTTATCTGAAGAATTTTGGTTTTAGTTAGATTGCCTACACAAAACTTTTCGAGAAGAAATATTGTGGGTTATATTTGTTCTTATATTAGTAAATAATATCAAGAAAATATTAAAATTTTTTTTTCTAAGGTGATATACTTACTTATACTTATTTTTATAAATTATACTTACAAACACTTACTTTTCAGTGTTCTAAGTAGCAAAAATACTTATTTTTTAATATCATGAGTTGGTAGCATTAGTTATCACCAATTTCTTAATGCCGTTTGCTTAATAAAAGTGTTATTTTTAAATACTTTTTAAATTTTTATTTCAAATCATTTGAAAAATATAACTTTTTTGATAAAATAAATATAAAATTTGAATTGTTCATAGAACTTTTTTTTTTTATTTTTTTTTATGAAACTTTAAAAATCCCATATTATAAACGACAAATCATTAGCATGCATCTGAAACATGCTTACAAATAGTTTTAGACAATGGAATTGTAAAATAGTCCATGCCTTTTTCAATACAATAGGCATAATATTTATTATCAAAGTAAAGCGATTATCAAAGTAAATACCGATTAACTTTAAAATCAATTTTTTTAATATTTGCCAACAAGCACGCTGCAAAGAAAAAACTAAAATGGAGAAATTTGTCTTTTGTGGTTTTAGTATCTTCAGTAAAAGCATGAAAACCGTATTGAGGCTACAATAGCCGTATTGGAATTTCTCTGCACGCAAGATTTAATTAGGGCTATAATAAGAGCTCTAATAAAGTGCTTGCAATAAACTTTCAGCTAAGGTGACTTCATTTCATATATTATAACTCTAGTATGGCTACTACAGCCTCATCTTTTTCATGGCAGCCGTGTACGAAATTCAATAATTCCCTGAGTGTACTGTAGTATATTTCGCTGCTGCCTTCAGGTATACAGATCCGCTGGTAATGATTGTGATAATTTGCTGAGACTTTCCGTAGGATGCTGTGCTGCTGCCTTCTTTGCGGTAATCACACTTTTTCCGATGTTGTCCTCAGATAAATTAGTTCACTTTAATAAGTGATTTTTATTGATTTTTATTTATAAGTGTTGGCTTGAGTTGGTCTTAATTTGAGTTGAGTTGAATTTGAATATATTTTATTCTTTATATATTTTATATAATAATAAGAAACTCGGTATCATCCTGCCGACTGCGCCAGTGATATAATTTATAATTAAAAATATATTTAGTTATAATAATTTAATAAAACTCAAAACACTTTATTTTATGTGTCTGAATATGCTTATTTGGTGCATTCCGTCACGTTTCATGTGTTGATCATTCAACGGTACCGTGATCGGCAACGTTAAGTGATCGGGCTGAGGAGTGTATGTAACTCGCGTGTGACCAAAGCTGCGCTTTGGTCAACGAAACATTGTTATCGTTTACTGGTGTAAATGATTCATACAGTAAAGGTGTGTATCCTATAATCTATAACATTTAGCATGCAAAAAAACAAGATATAAAATAAACCACCATGTACACAAGGTTTTGGTGTCAAAATATCTGAAAATTATTGAAAATAAATTGGAAAAAATTCCAATGGTAAGAAATAACGAAATTTACGTTAGCTGAAAATGAGCGTAAGAGGCGTAGTCAAAACTAAATATGGGCATTTCCAGGATCGCGAACGGGACATTCGTACGCACTCAACTTGAAAAAAAAAAATATGAAAACTCAAATTTTTTTTTAACTTTTTATAAATACTTAATAGCATTTTAGTAGAACAATTTTTGAGAACAAAAAGAAAATTATAAAATATGAACGTTCTCCAAATATTTTCGATAAACTTGCGATCGCGAACGGGACAAAAAATGTAAGTAATTGTTTTCGGTGTATGGTTTTGTTTAAAACTCTGCGAATTTTTTCAGTTTATTAAATGGAGATTATTTTTTAACTAAAGCAGAGATATAAAGCTTTTATTTAGCATTTTGTTTTTTTTAATTATCCTTATTATTATTTTTTTTAAATATTTTTTTTAGAATCGCGAACGGGACATCGCGAACGGGACAATGATTCCAAAGGCCTTTTTTGGGTTTAAAATTTTTTTATTTATAAGTATAAAAAATAAATAAAACAAGATATATTCCAATGATAACAAAAATAAAAGAATTATTATTTTATTTTAATTTTAAAAGATATTACAGTTTCAGCTCCATGGATATCTAAGTTTGCATTGCAAGAAAACCAATGAAGTTTTCGTATACCGGTTATATTTGGTAAATTATTCCATTTATCTGACAAAAAAGAAGCCTTATCAATTTCATTTTCATCTACGTATAAAATAATGATTCCTTTAATGGTTTGCTTTGCACACTGATAAAAATCCGATGCATCATTAAGGCAAATATTTTTAGTTTTTGTGACCTGCCAAATTTTATGCTTAATTACGGCTCCAACGCCATCGACTGCACCTTTTCCGTGGGATGTTGCAAAAAATTCCATTCAATATCTTCGCATCCAAATCTTATTTTAAAGTCCATTAAACTATAAATTATAAATTTGTTTTTAAACTGGCAACTACTGCCGTCAGAAAATATAAATATTTTGTTATCCGTGTTCTTGTTTTAGTTCCTCGACAATTTTTGTCAAGAAAATATAGACATCAATTTTGCTGTGTTTTAAACTATTACTTATAATAGCAAATGATTGAGTTTTATTAACACTCCATGCTTCGCAAGTAAAAATTGATACTTGTTTGTAGTTAAAGTGTGCGCTTTGTATCTCATTTTGGAATAAAATCCGATAGTTTTCGGCAAAATCTAATTGTAATACCAGCTCATTTTCTTTTAAATTATTCTTTGTGGTGTCAAAGTGATTCTGTTGAACTCTCAACTGACAACTGTAAAAGAAAGACTTACTGACAGGTTCACTTGTACATTCATTTTTATAAATTTCATATGTTTCGGCCACTGTTAATAACATAAAATCTCTTCGGAATAATTTCTCCATCTACGATCAGAGTATCTTTTTTACCAGCAGATTGAACGCTAATGTCACAAGAAACAAGAAAGTTCTGTACTTCATTTATTACTTGAGAATTTTCTATTACAGGTTTCTCAAAAATAGCTGGCTGACCATACTTTGCAAATAAAGCTTGTACAATTTTCGATCTTTTTGCAGCTTCCTTCGGCAACGCCATTTCGGCCTTCTTTAACGCTTTTCCAAAAGACTGCTTGCTGTTATATGGCTCTAAAGTAATGTTTGTCTCCATTCTTTCATTTGCTGTACGTATGCGCATTTTTTGTTTCTTTATACGCTCCTTTTCACGTAAGCTGTTAAGCACTTTCTTATTATTTATTACTCGCCAATTGTTTGAGCTTTGAGCGATGTTTTTTGCATTCTCTCTGCCGCCTTCTCTAGGTACTTCTTCTTCTTAATGGGATTGTTTTTTATTCCTTCCATGTATTTCTTTTGGGCAATTTCTTTACCTCCACAACGACTCTCCATCTGCACAAACAAATTTTATTTTTATCACAATATGTATTATTTTTTGAAAAATTTAACACTTACGATCGCGAACGGAACACTCTTTAAAAATCAATAAAAAAAATATTTATGGATCAAAATGTTTTCGGTTTGGTTTTTTTAAATGATCTCGGTTATTTTGTTTTGCATTGTAAATATCAAACTATTCCGATCAACGGTCACGGAGAACTAAACACAAATGCTTATTTTCGGTCGCGAACGGGACAGAAGAATGTAGTTCAAAGAATCTTTGAATTTTACCGTTATTCGGAGTTTGCTTGATCTCTACTGTGGGGTTTTTAAATATTTATTGTTGGTATATTTAGTCTATATGAAGAGTGCAATCGACATGATATGTAAGACTCAGAAATAACTCAAGGAAAAATGTCAATTAAAAACGCTAAAACCAAAAAAGCAAAGATGCTCTTTGCAGACCACTTTTCTTAAATTACAAATTGTAATATATATTTAATTAGGTATATTCTTAAAATCTAATGCATTAACTAACTAAATTTTCTCAGAAAAGTCTTTTTTCTTCAACTTTAATATTTTGGTAGCGGTTGACCTTTTCCAGGAAATGCCCATATGGCCACGGCTCACGCCTTATAACGTAACATTCGTACGCGTTTTTTCGTCATAGCTTTTGAGCTACTTTGCTGCAGAATTTAAAATTTTTTATGTTCGCTTGTAAAGCTCTTCAAGGCTAACCTTTTGTAGGAAATTTTTTTTCGAATGTTTTTCATTTTTTGAAATATAGCCTTCCAAATTAGCTTATAACGTTACACAATTTCGGAAGTGCACTTTGAGATTGCTATAACTTTTTATAAAAATCAGTAAATCTACTGTATCAATTTTATTGCTACTCTGCGACAGGTTAGATGAAGGATTAAAGTAAAAATAAAAATTATGTTTATGCTGGAAAATATATATTTAATGGTTGTTTTTAAAGGAAAATGTGTCTTATAACGTTACACAAAAAAAGTCTTAAACGTTACTGTGTAAATTTCTTGACTTTGTACTGTTTTAAACAGACCTGTGATGTATTAAAATACATCGTATTTAAAATACTATTTAAATACTGGCCCAAGTAATTGAAAAATAAATACCAAATACAAATACCAATACTTGAGTATTTGCAGAGCTGAATTTTCAAATACTTGCAAATACTATTTATAAGTATTAAGTAAATACTTTCAAATACTTCAGTAAATACTTAGTCAACATTAAATTAAATTATTAAATTATTTCAAAATTAAATTATTTACAAGTATTTAAAAATTCAGCACTGCAAATACTCAAGTATTGGTATTAGTATATACTTTTTCAAATACCAAGTATTTGTGTATTTTTTTTTCAAATACCAATACCTAGTATTTGTATTTGGCATTTATTTTTCAATTACTTAGGTATTTCTATTTGGATTTGGATTTGTATTTGAAAATCACAGGTCTGGTTTTAAACTTAAAAAAAAGTAATGCTTTTTGTAGCTTTTATTTGTAGGCAAATTTAGATACTTCGTATGTAATGATTTTGCCATCAAAAAAATGTACGTGATGAGCGCAGGATATGTTGCGAATATTCTTAGCACTTGTGAATATGGTAGCCGTTTTTAATTCTAAGTTTATTTCACTGATCTCATTATTGGTTACCTCTTCCACTAAAATTGTTGACTCAGTTCTGTTGAACGCCTCAATGAAGTCAGAAGCACTGTTGACAAGACAGTCGCGAGCTCTAATGTGCTTTCGAACGACTGATTTTACTGTAGCTCCAATACCGTCAACACAACCTTTCCCATGGGAGGTTGCGAAGTAGTTCCAGAAAATCTTTATATTGAATTTGGATTCGAAAACTGGAATAATGGCTGCAATATATTTATTTTTAAACTGGGAAGATGGCCCATCACTCCAAATTTTTAAAATTCTCACCGTGCTTGGAAGTGTCGATAGTAATTTATTTAAATATGGGACTATAGTTTCCTTAGTATGCAGTAAGTTATCTGATACAATTACTTTCGATTGGAAAACTTCGTTGTGATAACAGGCAGACGTAAACAAAGTGAGTTGACGCTGATTCCAGTGAGCGCTCTGCACTTCATCCTGGCTCTCACAGACAAAATTTTCGGCGAAGTCAATTTGTAACAAGCCTTTGTAGTGTTATCTTATTATTACATTTTAATATTGTTTCAATTGTATGTAAAACACTTTGTTTTAAAACCACTTAGTTTTTAAGTTCTTTTTGTATTTTTTAGAATTAAGTTTTCATATTTTAAATGTATAAAAATATTTCAAAATTTTTCAGTATCTAATAAATTATTCAATCATACGTATAAATTTTCATTATATTTCTCGTGGAAATATTTAATTTCCACAATTGGCGATCCTGTCGAAACCGGACCAACGATACCAACGAGCTCATCAATACTCAAGCAGAGCAACCCCGCGCTCTAAGCCACTGAAGTAGAGCAACCCCGCGACACGCTCATTAGTTCTCGCGCTCAGTCTCTACGCGCCACAGCAACAACAACAATTGCGTCAACAACTAAAAGTGCAGCTACAGCAACATCTACATCATCACAACCAACCCGCAAAAAACCTGTGCGCAAGGCACCGCTACCACCAAAACCGCCACCGCACCAACAACAACAACATCACAGCCTGCAGTCGTGAGCAACTTACTCACTGCAGAGCTACAACAGCGAACCCACCTCACCACAACGAAGCAAATAGCAGCAGCGTATCTCGACGCCAGCAACAACGCCGACATCGACAACAACTCCGGCAGAAATAGCGACGTCAACGTCAACAGCAACGCCAACGTTGACAGAGACGCCAACGTCGAAAGAGACGCCAACGTCGAAATAGAAGCCAACGTCGAAAGAAACGCTAACGTCAGCAGAGAAGTCAACGTCAACAGCAACGCCAACGTTGACAGCGACGCCAACACAGGCAACGACGCCAACGCAAGCAGCGACGCCAACACAGGCAGCGACGCCAACGCAAGCAGCGACGCCAACCCAAACAGCGACGCCAACGCAAGCAGCGACGCCAACGCAAGCAGCGACGCCAACGCAAGCAGCGACGCCAACGCAAGCAGCGACGCCAACACAGGCAGCGACGCCAACGCAAGCAGCGACGCCAACACAAGCAGCGACGCCGACGCAAGCAGCAACGCCGACGCAGGCAACGACGCCGACGCAGGCAGCGACGCCGACGCAGGCAACAACGCCGACGCAGGCAGCAACGCCAAGACAGGCAACGACGCCGACGCAGACAGCGACGCTGAAGTAAGCAGCGCCACCGACGCAAGCAGCGACGCCAAAGCAAGCAGTGACGCCAGAAACAAGCAGCGACGTCAGTAAATCAGCGACTAAGGATTGGTATTTATATACACTACACAATTAGCTTTTTAGCGGATGTAAAACGATAAGCCGGCGCTTATCGTTTCACAACCGTAGGCACTACACTGCACGCTAGGCACACTTCAATTTTATTAATATTATTTTAAGAAATTTATTTGTAATAAAGCTAGTATTCTTTAAAACAATACAATGCAACGTACTCCTACTCGGTTATCCACCTCAGGAGACGGAGATAACCATTTAATTAATTTTGAGCCTCCTTTATTGAACCCTTTCGATGATTCATCATCTAACATTGAAGTTCATGCAACGTCAGTCAAACTCCCACAGTTCTGGACTGATAGTCCTGATGCATGGTTTATTCATGCAGAATTCCAATTTCGATCTAAAGGGATTACCACTGACCAAACAAAGTATGAATATCTTGTGACTGCACTTCCACAAGAAGTCATAATTACGGTATTAGATTTCATACAACAACCACCTTCAACCAACTTGTATGAAGGTTTGAAGAAAGTTCTGATAAATAGACATACTTTAAGTGAGAACAAACGGTTCGATAAGATGCTATCTGACACTGAGATGGGCGACCAAAAACCATCTCAATTTTACAGATCCTTGCTTCTTTTAGCTGGTTCAACAGTCAACAAAGACTTAGTTTATAAGCTTTGGTTACGTAAACTACCTAAAAGTCTGAACATTGCTTTGACAGGATCTGGTCATAAGGAATTAGATGAGTTGTTATTACTCGCTGATAACTTGTGGGAGGTATTAGCAGAATCTGAGGTATCTGCAATCAAGAATAACTTTAATGTATCGAAACACATCTCTAATTCTAATGAGATAGCAAATATTACTAAACATTTTGCAGAACAAGCATCTAAAATTTTTGAATGTTTCCAAAAACTCTCGCTTGATGTTGATGAACTTAAGAATCAACGTTTCAGTCGTCCAATTTCCAGAAGATTTAGTTCCAGAGGAACTTCAAGACGTCGATCGTCTTATAGGTCCTCTTCAGGTCAACGACCTTCCAATTGGGTATGTAAGTACCATTTCAGATTCGGTAAAAACGCACGTAAATGTGAGCAACCATGTGCATTTGTTCAAAACGACAACTTTTCACCACACAACATAACACAACACAATTCAACAAACTAAAAGACTCTGTTGTCGCGACGACTGATAATAGACCCGTCATACATACACGTCGTCTTTTTGTATTTGACCCCTCTAGTAAATTAAATTTTCTTATTGACAGTGGAGCAGAGGTATCAGTTCTACCTTCCTCAAAATTCAAAATTTCAAACAAAAAATCAGATTTGGTATTACAAGCTGCTAATGGCACAGCAATCTCTACATTTGGAAAAAAATTATTGACACTTAATTTAAATTTACGACGTGAATTACCATTTTCATTTATTATAGCTGACATCTCCAAACCTATTATAGGTGCAGATTTCTTGACAAAATATGGCCTTCTTATTGACCTTAAACATAAACGTCTCGTTGACCCTTTAACTAATTTATCTGTCAATACAATTTCAGCATTTTCTGAAACATCTTTACCTAAATTATTTACTATAGATAACAAGTATACACAATTACTCAAAAAATTTCCTTCTTTAATAACAGAACCCGATTACACAGCACCAATTAAACATCACACTGTACATCACATTGTCACTGAAGGACAATTACCTTACACAAGACCACGACGTCTAGACTTGCCAAAGTTAAAAGTAGCTAAACAAGAATTTCAGTTCTTAGTTACTTCTGGTATTTGTAGACCGTCAAATTCTCAAACATCCTCTCCATTACACCTAGTACCTAAACGCGAGCCCAATGATTGGAGACCATGTGGCGACTACAGAAGACTTAACACAATTACAGTACCTGACCGATATCCATTACCACACATACATGATTTTTCTTTAAATTTACACAATACATGCATTTACTCAAAACTCGATTTAGTCAGAGCATATCATCAAATACCAATGGCACCTAACGACATACACAAGACAGCAATCACTACACCTTTTGGGATGTTCGAGTTCCTCCGTATGCCATTTGGCTTGAGGAACTCAGCCCAGACATTCCAGAGGTTCATTAATGAAGTGCTACATGGACTAGATTTTATTTTCGTATACTTAGATGACATCTTGATTGCTAGTGAGACAGAAACACAACATTTCGAACATTTAACGCAAGTTTTTAGAAGACTCAATGATTACGGTTTAAACATAAAACCTAACAAATGTGTATTCGGAGTTGATAACATTGACTTTCTTAGCTACAACATATCTAAACACGGAATACGTCCGTCACAAGAACGTGTTAAATGCATTCAAGATTATCCACAACCGGTAACAGTCAAACACATGCAAAAATTTATAGGTATGACAAATTACTACCACAGGTGCATTCCTAAACTCGCACACATGCTTGAATCCATTTATGACATGGTAACAACAGCTTCGAAAACTAAAAGCAAACATTTACAGTGGACAGACACTACTTTACATGCATTTACAACAATCAAAGACAGTTTTGCCACGCAAACACTTATTAACCATGTTAATAGTAAGGCACAACTGTCGATTGCTGTAGATGCATCCATTACCGCAATAGGTGGCGTTTTACAACAAGAACATAACAATAAACTTGAGCCTATAGCTTTCTTCTCTAAGAAACTTTCACCTGCTGAAACGAAATATAGTACATTTGACAGAGAATTACTTGCGATTTACTTAACTATTAAACATTTTCGACACTTCCTGGAAGGTAACATTTTTACAGTTTTCACAGATCACAAACCTTTAGTTAATGCATTATCTTCTAAAACCGAACGTAGTCCTAGACAAACACGACACCTTGAATACATAGCACAATTCACTAACACAATATTACACATTAAGGGTACAGACAACTCAGTAGCAGATGCACTTTCAAGATGCGAGGTAACAGAAGTTAGAACACCCGACCTTGATCTCAAACAATTACATCAGGAACAAATCATTGACACAGAACTCAAGAGCATAACAGACAAAACAACTTACAAGTTTGAACAAGTTGATATTCCGTTTTTAAACATAAAAATTTGGTGTGAAAATTCTACAAATAATACAAGACCATACATTCCCCAAACACTACGGAAAAGAGTTTTTGATCAAATACATAACATTTCACATCCAGGAACTAGAGGTACTAGACGACTAATCACACAACGATATTTTTGGCCTAACATGAACACACAAATAAACAAATGGACTCAAGAATGTATTAGATGTCAAAAATCTAAGGTACATAGACACACTAAAACACTACCTCACAAGATAAACATTCCGAGCGGTCGTTTTGAACATATTCATATTGACTTGGTTGGCCCATTACCGATTTCAAATGGTTACCGATATTTGTTTACCATAATTGACAGGAACACACGTTGGCCTGAGGTTTATCCTCTTAAAGATACAAGGGCTAATATTATTGTTGACACGTTCCAAAGAGAGTTTATATCACGCTTTGGGGTTCCTCTGGAAATTACTTCTGATCGAGGACCTCAGTTTACATCAACTACATTCAAAAATTTTATTACCAAATTTGGTTGCAAACACATCAAAACTTCAGCTTATCACCCACAAGCTAATGGGATGATAGAACGTTTCCATCGTCAACTCAAAGCTTCTCTTATAGCGAGCAATAACCAAAACAATTGGTACTCAGAATTACCACTAGTTCTATTAGGGCTAAGATCCACGTTTAAAGAAGATGTTAAAGCATCCCCTGCTGAAATGGTTTATGGTCAAACACTCAGATTGCCAAGTCAGTTAGTCATTCCTAGTGAGCAAAAATTCAGTCCATCAGAAACTTTGTTCAAACTTAAAGATATTGTTGCTAATAATCAAGCACATATTTCACATCATAATCAGAATTTTAAACAATTTGTGCCAGAATCACTCAAAACTTGTGAGTTTGTATTTGTTCGCAATGACACTATTAAAAAACCACTTCAAGAGCCATACGACGGACCATTCAAAGTATTAGAAAAGTCTCCAAAATTTTTTAAAATTCTTAAAAACAAAAATATTATAACGGTTAATATTGATCGAATTAAGCCAGCTTTTGTTAACATTAATGTTTCAAAAACACTTTTTAATGCAAATAAATCAGCTAAGACAGTTCATTTTAATTTATTAGCAAACACGGTAAGACTAATACCGAATTCTTTGGAGGGGGAATAATGTAGTGTTATCTTATTATTACATTTTAATATTGTTTCAATTGTATGTAAAACACTTTGTTTTAAAACCACTTAGTTTTTAAGTTCTTTTTGTATTTTTTAGAATTAAGTTTTCATATTTTAAATGTATAAAAATATTTCAAAATTTTTCAGTATCTAATAAATTATTCAATCATACGTATAAATTTTCATTATATTTCTCGTGGAAATATTTAATTTCCACACCTTCATCACCAAATTCAACATTTGAAGCTCGTGGGCGATCATAAAAATTAAATGTTTGAGATTGTTCACGTTTAATGTAGCTGTGCCTTAGAAATTGCGGCGATATCGCTGAAATATGAGCAATTAAATCACACAGCGTCCCAGTTTCTTCAAATCTTTCGACTCGGTTATTTTTCAGGCTTTTTTTCCAAATTTTCCATGATATGATCATACCAAGGGGTGATTCGCCAATTAAAGTTTTTAACTTCATACTCGAAATTCCAGAGCATTTTTCGCAATTTGAAAACCAGCAGTTCATCGATGAGTTTTCGCATAGGAACTGTCTTACAAATCCATTGTTGTAATCTGGCACACTCGGTATATTCTTATGCAGAGCAGCAACAGCTTCTATAAAATTTGAGTGATACGAACAAACACACATATTGTGAGGTAGATCATTAATCAGCTTAATATTGGGTGGTCGATGTCTTTTGAAATGTGCAAGACTACAAACAACTGAAAAATAAAATCAAAACAAAATAGTTTTAATGATATTCAATTTTATGCTTAAATACCTTCGTTTGCGTTTTTCCTTTCATCAGCAAAAAGTGCGTAAGCTTCCTTCATGGATAGGACCATATGTCTGGTGGGCAATATTAATTCATTTCCAGTTGTAGGGCAAGAATATGTTTTAACATCTTTTACTTTAGGTGAAACTCTAGAGATGTCATCCCTTTCCAAATAGCTTTGTATAGCGGAATTAATATTATTTTTGTATTCAAAGGAGGAGTGTGTTTTTGTCGGCGGTGGTGACGTTATCACTTGCACTATATTTTTTTTTTCAGCATCATCTAGTTTTGTAAAAACTTGCAACAGAACTGCCTTCTTCTTTTTAGGTGAGCTAGGAAGGGCTTTTGTAACTTTTTTCAACGCTTTACCTAGAGTTTGAGGGCAAGCATAACTTTCTTGAACAACAGCATTTAACCTATCTGTCGGACTATTAAGAGATTCAATTTCACGTTGACTTTTTTCTATTTTTAACCGCTCTCTATATTGTTTGACACGCTCGCGAGCTGCATCAAGGCGTTTGTTTTTTATCTTTTGGCGTTGTTCTTGTGGCAAGTTTTCTTCAATTCCCTTTTTTTTCAACCGGTACTTTTTTTGAGCTTCAGCTTGTTTTTTTTTTTGCTTCTTCATATTTTGTTTTGTTCGTTTTTAGCTTTTCATAATAGTTTCTATTTCTTTGAGCCTTGCTCAGTGGCTGCTATAATATGAAAATAGTTTTAAAATTAGAAAATTTGCCTTCTGTACTTAAGACCCAAAAAGTCTTATAACGTAACATATGTTTGATCACTGCTGAGACTATGAAAAACAACATATTTGAATGATTTCTATTTTGATTAGAAAAATTGACAAAAAATCATTGAAAAATTCTACCGATTTATTTTATTAATTTGTTGTATTATATGTAAGAAAAAACTTTTTACATATTTCGTCTTATAACGTAACAACTCTATTGGAGCTAAGTTTAAAGTTGATCAAAAATATGTATAAAAAAAACTTTTGATTACAATTTTGACTTGGTTTAGCAGAGACAGTCCTAACGACTCTAACAATTCAAAAATGTAAAAAAAAAGTTTGAAATTAACCCACAATAATTACCTTTTTTTGAAGCGTCGGTTTTTCTGCCATCTTCACAAAGCACAGGCAACACGTTGAAATATGACGAAATGCCAAGTAGTTTCTGTTTTTTTATGTACGACATTCGAATTTCCCGTTACTTTAAGATAAATTCTTTCTATTTACAAACATAATAGCGCGAAAAATCAATTTTTGTTTTTTTTTGCCTGGTTTCATTTTTCTGAGCCGTGACCATATGCCAATATCTAATCTAGGATGCACACAATATGTGTTCTATGGTATGCAAACGTAGATTTTTAGCCATAACTTTTGATTGGAAAGTGATAGTGGGGTAATTTTTACACATCGATTATTTTTAAGACTTGAATATTTTATAAACCATATAGAAATCACATTTTGGGAAAAAAAATTGGCCAAAAAATCACAAAAACAGTCAAATAAGTTTTCCATAAGACTGGAAGAGTTTTTGCAAATGATTGCTATGTCATATGAAAGGTTATCAGAAATGCTATTTTTACTCGTTTTTATTTTACCACTAAAGCAAGTTTTAGTCAAACAATCAATATTTTTGACCTTTTTTAAAAAACTATATACACTTACCTAACGGTTTAGTTCAAACTATTTTTGTTAAGTTCTTCGATTGGTCTTTTGCACAAAAATAATTTAAGTTAAGTATACACAGAGAAAACAAAATTTTCAAAAGTGGCAGAAACGAGCTACTTTTAAAAACGTTTAACCCAGATTTTGCACTTCTAACGTTTGAAATAGTAAAATGTTAATTTTTTGAAAAAACTTACATTTTAAAATGAGATTCTAATATATTCGTTTGATTTTTAACAATGGATATTTTAAAATGCTGTAGTATAACGTTTATTTTCATTTTAAAAACGAAAATTATAAAACGAGATTCTAAAATGTTCGTTTGATTTTTAATAATAAATATTCTCAAATGTTAAATGTTTATTTCCATTTTAAAAACGAAAATTTTAAAATTAGATTCTACAATAATATGTTCGTTCGATTTGTAACAATAAACATTTTAAAATGCAATGTTACAACAATTATTTATATTTTAAAAACAAAAGTATTCATTATTTCCCATTAATTCGAAATATTTACAGAAATCCGCATTTTCTCTAATAATTAAAAAAAGCTTTATTGGTTTTACAAATAACAGTTTTATTTTAGTTATTTTAGTTATTATAAATACATAGCTGATATACATAGCTGATAATGTTCATCTCGTTAAATTTTTTAGATAATTATACTGTATCCCAGCGTCTATAAAAAAATATAATTTTGTCATATATTATTAATTTTATTTAAAATACTAACCTTTTAGTTGTGGCAGCAAATGCTCCAATTTAAACTGTTGCATTACTTTCTTTCAGGCAAACTGCAGAGTGATGAAATCGAGAATGAATATAGTATTTTATTTTCTGAACAAATATCAAAAACATAAGTCAATGAAACATATATAACAAACAATTCGTTATTAACAAGTGTTTTGAAACATAGTACGTTAATTTAACTATGCTATGGTAAAATGTTCGTAGTTGTTTTAAAAACGTTTCGTTTCACTTTTCTATTTAAAAATGTGCGTTTTCATTTTTGTATGGCGTAAAATGTTTTTAAA
Organism: Dichetophora obliterata; assembly: GCA_963920525.1. NCBI lineage: Eukaryota > Metazoa > Arthropoda > Insecta > Diptera > Sciomyzidae > Dichetophora > Dichetophora obliterata. The sequence goes on along the minus strand of OY986437.1, from coordinate 209,027,358 downwards.
AATATTAATTTTATCCTAATTTATCATAGTAAAATATTCGTGGTTGTTTTAAAAACGTTTCGTTATACTTTTTTATTTAAAAACGTGCATTTTAATTTTTGTATGGCGTAAAATATTTTTAAAAATATTAATTTTACTAAACGTTTTTAAAATGTGCGTTTTTGATTTTTTGTTTTCTCAGTGTATATAAAAATAGTGGACATAATAGTAAACCTTTAGAAAATTGATTTTCAAGTCAATTTTTTCACATTCTTAGGTGAATTTTTTGTCATTCTTTATGAATGTCGTAGAGTGTAGAAAATCATTGTACTAAAAATTTATACAGTTTTCTAAGGTTTCACTTCTACTGTGCGTGGCGGCCACACACATACTTTTTGTTTGTGATATTTGCTTGGAGCTATTTTTCTGACTGTCTAGTATTAGCATTTATGAGCGCTTTCATGTCATATAATAGACAAAAATATATTCTTTTCTTTTTCGATTTCTTTCGTAAGAGAGCATCTGGAAATTTCACCTTATTTATTTGAAAATTAATTTTGATTAGTTCGCGTAGTTTTTGAAATTTCGCGTCATGCTATTATTTCAACCACACCTGTAGTTTTGCGACTCCTGTAGACAGGAAAAAATTTAAGAAAGACCCTACTTATTTTCTCAAAGATAATTTATCAGTTAAATTTTAGTATAAAGCCTTAACATAAACTTTTCATAAACTTCAACTTTAAATAAAAAATTTTATCAAAAAATTCTTTCTCTTACACTCTTGCATAGTATCAATATCCAAACACAGCCTACAAATCAGTATATCGATATTGATTTCAACGATTTTTTTTTTGTAATATCATCAAAGTCTGTGATTTATGAATTTTTTAGTGATAAATTTTTATTAAATTGAAAATATTTACCCCAGACTAGGTCACCGAAAAAAGAAGCCAGACCATAACATGTTTTAACAAATAAGAAAAAAATTTAATAACATCATGTTTCGCTTGAGACCATGACTTATATTCAGCAGGCACGCAAATAGGAATACCCTAAAACATGCCAGAACGATTGAAAATGTAACATAAACAACGTTAAGAATTTATAGCCACATGTAGTAAAAGTAATATTAACAACAATGTTACACACACGCACACACATAAACTCACACAAACATGCTTGGTCGTCTGGTTGTTGAGCACGAAACATGATGTTTATGTCATGAAGTAAAGGACAAAGCAAAAAAAATAAAAACACTTGAAGCAAGGATTTAAAAGCAATTCAAACCATCAACTACAAAATATCGAAGGAGCCAGCAAACGAATTTTAAATTGGCAGCGATTTATTTTGAAGAATTTCTTGACGACTTATGTGAGAGTTTGTTATTACGGTTGTAGTTGTTGTATATGTTGTTATTGTTATTGTATTATGGTATCCGTTTTTAGAAGCAGCGAAAAAACTGTTATCAATTTTAAATGAGGCCCGAACCCAGGCAGCACACATTTGAGTCCCAATGTGTGTATGTGTGTTTATGTGAGTGTGTTTGTGCGTGTCTTTTGGGCTAGTGTCTGTGTTTGTTCTGGAATTTAGCAAAAATTGGATATCAATTGAAGCAGTGCGCCGCCACGTAGAGAAGGCAACGTCGTTTTTCGTAGAATTTGGTTTTGCTTCTTTTCAGATATTTTTTTTTTTTTTTTGTTCTTTCAAGCAAGTAACTCGAGTGAAATGGAGTGAATGGCAACTGACAGGAATTTAATCCCAATAAATGTGTTGGATTATGGCAATAACTTAACATAACGTACGTCGTTGCCGTGAGGTGTTGTAGTGGGGTTGGCGAAGGTAAAATGATGAAGGACATTGAAGCTGCCG
>OY986437.1:208845510-209018010 GCA_963920525.1 Dichetophora obliterata | reverse complement strand
TGAATGGCTTCATGAAATCCGCATAAGCAGCACATAAATAGACATAATAAAATAAATAATCCCACAGCAAATAGATGTTCACACACACTCACATATATATATACGTGCATATAATACAAACAAATACACATATATGCAACAAAATACACAGCGAGTTTTACAGCAATCGTCTAAACAAATATGTATACTATATATTTATACACATTGATGCATATACGTTATATTAACATACCTAACAAACACATGAACAGTAAAACAATGATTAATTCGTTATTTGTTCTATTTCAATGGTGGTGACTGCTTTTAAATGGTGGCAGACAACAAAAAGAAAAGTTATGACACAAAATAAAATAAAACATAAGCAGAAGCAGAAGCAGCAGCTGAAACAGATTTCCTGCCACAAACAAAAATCACAAAACACAAACGATTTCCCGAAAATTTATGAAAAATTACGTTTGCCCTAAATTGGCCAAAATTGTGGAAGCTGCATTCATTCAGCTGCAGCGTAAAGCACATTCAATTATGTCAATGTTATTTATGCAAAATGCTACATAATGTTCAAGACAATGATAGTGATGATAGTGATGCAGATGTTGATTGCATCAGAAAAATATGGTAATAGCAACTTATTCACATAAATAATAGCAAATAATTTTCAATTTTCTTAAGAGGGCGGTGAGGTTTGTTAACTTGAAGTCGATCCGAGTAAAACTAACGATATAAATTTTTAAGTAAGTGAACCTCGAACAAACAAATGCAGTGACAAAACTTTAAAGCGATTTTCCCACAAGTCGTGTTTTCGAAGTCGGTAAACACTCTCCAGCCAAAACGGCTAAGCCGATCGTGTTGAAATTCGGTACACTGACTTACAACTAAATTCATGAGGTAACGCTGTCAAGTCTTTGCTTATTTTTCATTTTACAGTAAGAAATATGTCGTTTTTTTGGTTTAAAATCGAATTTTTAATTTCAAGTGCTACCAAAAGTCTAAAAAAATTAAAAAAAAAACCTTGACAGCGTTCCTTGGAAATTTTATTAGCTTCTCAAAACATTTTCATTTTTTATTTCAGTTTATCCGCTGATGGACCATGCTGTTCACCGCAAAATCACTTTTGGGGAGGTGCTTCCAGAAAACGGCCGCCATTTTGTTATTTCTTGACATTTTTTCAATATAATTTTTCTAGGTATTCTTCAAATGTTGCTTTATTACAATTCTACATCAATTCTAGTTACTTCCACAAACAGTAGCGCGTCCACAAATTCGTTAAAATGGGTTATTTTGAGGCCGAATTAACCTTACCCGCCTTAACAAAGAAGAAATATTATAAGTAGACTGTGGATTTTTATGCAATTGCATATATGTTGCATATTCTGCATATTGCATACATTCTGCATATGGCATATATCTTGAATACGTTGCACACAACTTGCATACGCTGCATACAATTTGCATACAATTTGTATACAGCTTGCTTATGTTGCATATATCGTGACGTAAGCAGTAATCGCTTAAGTCGGCTTAAGACAGAACTGAGTTATATAGTTTAGTTTAGTTTAGTTTATTTTATAAAGTCTTTAGATACAGAAATCTTTACAGACTAGGATTAAAATAATATATTATAAAATAAGTTATAGGCTTATGTTAAAGAATATTATTAATTAAAGTTTTAAAAACATGTTTGGGAACATATAAATCAATTTCATGTAAAATACATAATTCATTAAAAAGAGTCAAAGCTCTCATAATTGGCTCATTTAAGGCATAATTTGTTCTACAATATTTTAAATAAAAGAGTTTTGAATTTCTTAAATATCTTAGCGGAGTATTGAAAGAAATAAGCTCTAAAAGAGAATTGCAGTCAATAAGGCCAGAAACTACATCATGTATGAATAATAGCGATGAAATCTTTCGTCTTGAGTCAAGAGATTTAAGTCCTAGAGGCAACAGGTGCGTACTATAAGGTGGCAACGGATCATAAAAATTTATTGACCGCAGTATAAATCTGGTAAAGTTCTTTTGTATTTTTTCAAGTCTGAAAGAGGTAGAGGCATAAAATGGAGACCAAATAATAGACGCATACTCGAGTCTAGATGTTACAAAAGCATTAAATAACATACTTAAGGTATGTGGATCGGAAAACTCACTGCTATTTCTACGTATAAATGCCAGCAAAGAGTAAGCCTTAGGAATGAGAAAATTTACATGGTCAATAAATGTAAATTTCGCATCAAAAATAACACCCAGATCGCGATAAGTACCAGCTGATTGGATTATTGAATTATATAAAAAGGAGGAGCTGCTCAATGTATTGAGAGTGAGTTTAGAGACAGTAACATGATAACATTTAGCGAAGTTTAACGTTAGACCATTAGTTTGACTCCAAGTTAAAACTCTAGAAATATCCGCTTGTAGTTCAACAACGTCTATAGAGCACGAATTTTCTGAAAAAGTTTTAGGTCATCCGCATAGAGTAAAAAACGAGATTTTAAATTGCATTTGGAAGTATCATTGATAAAAAGAATAAAAAACAAGGGTCAAAGGATACTACCCTGCGGAACGCATGAAGAAGCTATAAATTGAGAGGAATTAACATAATTAATACTGACAAAACATATCCTGTCTTGCAAATAAGACTTAATCCAAGCCAAAACTGAGGAATGAAATCCCATTTTTGATAATTTTAAGAGCAACAGTTTATGAGATACTCTGTCAAATGCTTTTGCGAAGTCGGTGTAAATCACATTGTAACGATTCGTTTTTCCTAAGGCTGGGATCGGCTCGCCGGACCCAGGCTCCGTCACAAATATTTCTATATTTGGAACGCCAAATCAAACTCTGTATTTTATATCGTTATAATGTATTATTATTTAATTTTCTCTTGTTAATCAATACAATTTATACAAATCTTGAATATTGTCTCGGTTTGAATTCGACCTACATATAAGTCGGGCTAGGAGTGCTTCTGTGTTTGAATTTAGGATCTAAATTTAACTAAAGAAAATATGCTCGCAAATGAAAAGAAAATGGGTTTCAAGGACACTAGAGTGGCGTTGTGCAGCGACTCTCACTTAACACAAGCCAAGACAGGTTATTTTGGCGTTTGACGCAAGCGCATCACTTAACTTCAAAGCCGGAGGATAGGATAGATAGCCCAAGCTAATGGCGTAGCAATTAGCCCAAAACTAGAGTGGGTAAGGAGGTTAGAGTAGCTTTGTGCAGCGACTCTCACTTAACAACAAAGCCGGATGGTGGGATAGATAGCCCGAGCCACTGACGTAGCAGTTAGCCCTTGACTAGAATGAATTAGGATAGAGTAGCGTTGTGCAGCGACTCTCACTTAACACAAGCTAAGATGGGTTATTTTGGTGTCTGACTCAAGCGTATCACTTAACTTCAAACAGGATGGTTTTTGGAGGAGGTAACTTGAGCAGCGACTCTCACTTAACTCAGGTCGGAAATAGGATGGACGGACAAGGTTGGGCAACTTGAGCAGCGACTCTCACTTAACTCAGTTGGATAGGTAGGTGGAAAAGGAATTGTGGTAGGGTTCCTAACAAGGAGCAATTTGTAAAATTACATTAATTTAAAGCAAAATGAGCACTCCTAGGTGACTACCATGTAGTCGAATTTTGATATCTTTAGATTTAATTTATACAATTTTTAACAAAAAAAAAGAATAATATATGTATATTTAAAGGATACTTAATGACTGGGCCTTTCCCTGGCGCTGGTGTTGACTTTCCGCTGTCGTCCTGCTGTTGAGCGTGCTGGTGCTGGTGCTGTCGACGTTGCGCTGTCACTAATAGTGACTGCGCAGTTGACGTGGACGTTTCTGCTGACTGTGCTGTCGCTGTCGACGTTGCGCTGTCGTTAATTGTGACTGCGCAGTTGACGTGGACGTTTTCGCTGACTGTGCTGGTGCTGTCGACGTTGCGCTGCCGTTGGTGGTGGTTGCGCAGTTGACGTCGACGTTATCGTAGCGATCGCGGGCCGTGACTGCACGGTACTGTCGTGTCGCGCACTGATTTAAAAAATGACTTCCCTCGTTGGCGTTGCTTTCCGGACTAGAGCTTCTGCTCTGTTTGACGGCACTTTACTCACTGAACTAGAGCTTCTGCTCTGTTTGACGGCACTTTACTGAATAGAGCTTCTGCTCTGTTTGACGGCACTTTACTGAATAGAGCTTCGTCTTCGATCTTCTACTTCAGACCTTCGAGTCACATCATCACGCACCTTCCATCTCTCTTCCGCCTGCATGCCATTATCACGGTCTCCCTCATCGTGGTAATTTTCCACTGCAGATGTTCATTGTTGTTCGAGGCATCGTTCGATTGTCCCGTTGCCATGAAAATAAAAGAACATAACAATCATTAGAGACACACATTAACCTTGAAGTTTTATTGCGTAGTAACACAGTGGATGATGCAATAACCCAAACGTTATTGCGACACCTCTGTAGGAATGCTTGAACTCATTCCTTTGGTTGGGCCTAAGGCCTGAATGTGCAAAAGCTAACTACGCTCGAATAATTAACCAGCTCAACTCGGTTTCAGGGTTTATTATATTATTCGAATATAAATAACAAAATATACAAGTATGTACAAGGTAAGGAACTAGGAAAATTGGAATTAAATTATTCAATGTTAGTCATCCATTCTTAAATTCATTGTTGATGACAAAACGTATTCTGAACTTAAACCTAAACTTAATCCTATGTGGCTCTTGGGCCCTAGTCTAGTGAGGAAGGGGTCCTCCGGGGACCTGATCCATCGTCTACGCCTCTTTCCCAGAGTCTGCCCTCGCATTCCTGCTTGCCTACTGGGACATTCCCTTCGTCTTTTGCTGGTCTACGACCCAGCAGGAATATCTGAAAGAAAACAATTTGAAATAATCAAACATGTAGGGCAAAACTTTAGGGAAGTTTTGGTCCTTACAACATCGACTTGATGACCCATCCCAAACGCGGATACACAGTACTCAGAGAAAAGGATTAAATTTGACACTGTTGACCGACCAGCAATAAAGCCATGTGTTTCTGGACAAATATAACGTTTGACCAAGAAACTTAGTTTAACTTTTATGACGTTTTCGAAAATTTTCAAAGCATTAGATTATTTAGAGACTGGCCTATAGTTAGCAACATTGCTTTTATTTCCGGACTTAAAAATGGGGGTTACAGAAGCAATCTGAAATTACTGTAAGTCGTTTATCGCAGGATATTGAAATATGTAGATGCCGCATTCGTCCTTATGACGGCAGTATAGAGCAAGTGCACCGTATTACAAATGCAATAAGGAAAGCCTTTGAACAAAAAAAAAAAATACTGTTTTGATATTTTCTTAGATCTTGCTCAGGCATTTGATAAGGTCTGGCATGAAAGTTTGATATACAAAATAAAACTTTTGTTTCCTTTTTGCTACCATAAAATTCTAGAATCATACCTATGTGATAGAAAGTTAAAAGTAAAATATAAAACTTTTGTTCTTTACTATTGCGGGTTTTCCTAAAGCAATGCTTAATTCTTTGTCTACTCGCGGATTTGTTAAAAGTTGTTAAAGAAAACGCGTGCTTTTAGTTTCGCTGTTCACAAGTAATGTATTTTTTAGTACATATTTAAAAAACTAACGGATATACAAAGTAAGAGAGTATGAATGACATATTCAGAGCCAACAACTTTGTTACATCTACTTTTCCAATTTTAGCTGAAGTTCCTCAAGGTAGCGTCCTTGGTCCAGTATTATACCTTTTATGTACAGGGGATCTACCAACTAACAATCGATTAGTCACTTAAACATTTGCTGATGATAAAGCTATTTTGAGCACCCATTAAACCCTATAGTTGCATCCAAGGACCTAAATGAAAATCTTGAAACGCTGCAAACATGGCTGAGAAACTGGAGAATAAGAATCAATGAACTGTAAAGTACACACGTTACATTTATTTTGCGGACTGAAACATGTTCTACAGTTATGCTTAATCAAATACCTATTCCTCAAGCGAATAACGTGACCTATCTGGGTGTACATCTTGGCAGACTGATAGCCTGCCGAAAACATATTAAGTCCAAGAAAACTCAAATTAAGCTAAAGGCTCTTAAGTTAAACCGACTTCTTAACAGGAGTTCAAGGCTCCAATTGGAACATAAGGTGTTGCTATACAATACTGTAATTAAACCAATTTGGACGTACAGAGCACAGCTTTGGGGAAAAGCCAGTTGTTCTAATGTTGAGCTAATACAGCGTTCACAATCAAAAATTATACGAACAGTTATGAATGCACCATGGCTTATAAAGAGTGAAAATATCCACTATGACCTTAATTTTCCTGTAGTTAAAAGCAGTCTTATTGCAAAGACCGACAAAGACCGACTTCAATACCATCCGAATTTTTTGGCAAAAAAGCTTGCTCAAACCACACGCCTTAAAAGACTGGATTTACCGTCGCACTAGGCACAAATCGTTACTTTCGTTAAAATGAAACATGATTATCCAGAGCGAGGCCACGTCGTCTCGCCTGGCATATGTAGGAACTTGGCCCCGTCCGTCTTATCTTACATATGTGAGCAATGCTCTAATCCTTTCACATATAAATATACAGCTAATAGAATAGAACATGATTATCCAGATTCGAGACCACGCCCGTCTCGCCTCTCATATGCTGGAGCTAGGCCACGTCCATCTAGCATCGCATGTGTGCGCACAGCTCTAATCAGTTGCTCTATTTATAACGAAGAAACATATACGATACAAGAGCGACAAAGATTTATAATTATGTCAAATACTAACAAAAATTATAATTATTATTGTATTATATTTGCGAACTATACATTTGTTCCTAGCACTGGTTATGAATTTGTATATATTTATTTTAAGGTTAAGATTTGATGAATTATTGTAAGTTTCTAAGAGAAAGATTCAATAAATAATAATAATTAGAAAAGTTAAAAAAAAATATATTCTCAGGAATTTTATTCCTTTCTGGATTATCGCATACATCATTATATCCATCAATTCGTTGACTGCAAAAACAGAAGCACAAAATAAATATGTTAAAAAACGTTAAACCCTAGCAGCTACTTAAGAGGACCTCGACTGCAAATACTTTGTTCATAACCACACATTTATACATGTGCAAATACGCAGTGACACACATACACTCACACACCACCGCATAAAAATGCGATTTAGATTGAGTTTAATGCATATAAATTGAAAACTTCAAAAAGAAGGGCAAAAGCATGCAGCACACACACACGCACAAACACACACATTGCAAAGAAATGAAAACGTATCAATTCCGTAATTCATAAATACAAATACAGACAGAGAAAGCGCGCAAGAGGAGAGATAAAAACATACAGAGACCATACAAAAGAGATAAAATTGTAGGTGTATGAATGTGTGAGTGCATGAGTTTCCGTTTAAATTTCTTTGATTTGAATGTAAACAAAGTATGTGGTGGTATGAGTAAAGCGCAAGCAATCTATAACGGTGTAGCTTGTCTTTGCGTGTTTGTGTGTATGTGTGTGACTACCACAATTTCACAAAGCTTACTGGCAAGCTTGAAAGGAAAGCTGGCGTGAATAGATCTCTAGCTGCAGGGCAAGAAAAAACACTACGAATGGGTTTAACTCAAACCGGAAGCGGAAGAGATCGTTCATGCACAACGGAAGCGACCGGACAGCGCAGCAAGGAAAGTGATTAGGTTTAACAATTCGCCGGTTTTAAAAAGCAGTAGAGGGTTTATATGTTTTTATATTTTTGCCTGCTTTTTTTTCGTCGAACGACTGCTTTGAGCGCTGGACAAGCTTGAATAGCTAGTTGAATTTAGATGGCAGCAACAGCAACAATATATGCATGGACGTTTGGCTGAATGAACGCTTAGAAGGAGCTGCAACCATTTAGTTGAAGCAAAAATTGAAGCAAGGATATTGCATGCTTGGCTGCGGGCCAAAATCAAAGTGAAGGACAAGCCCGGCCAAAAGCAAAAAAAGAATATAAGAATGGACAAAGCCAGAAACACATAAAAACACTCATGCTTTGAAGGTGTTTCATTCTGTTTGTGTGTGAGTAAGAGCATGTGTGCGTATGTGTGTTTTCATTGGATCATTTGGTAGATACGTTCTTTTTGAAGACGCTCGTTTCGTTGGTTTTATTTTTATTTTACTGCTTCACAAAGTAGTTTTTGCGCACTTTCTTGTTTTCCTTCTTTTTTCATGCATCGTCTTTTCATCCCTCAACGATTTCCAGTATTTATCTAACTTCGCATTGATCGCTCAATAATGTTGGATGCACATCAGTGCCAAGTAAAGCTGTCAGATTCGGAGTGGCGTTGAGCTGGAATATGATTCCCTAGAGTATTAAAGTAGTGTGAGCAGCATTAATGTTGCCTTGGCTCAAACATGTGTGCATGTCTTGGCGTAAGTATGCTCATGTGCATGTGTGTGCTGTGTGCGTCTGCATGAAAATCTTGTCTAAGTTATACGGGAATTTGGGTCAATCGTATGTGAAATCTTTCGACAGAAAATCAAAAAGACATTTGGATACATATTAAAATAAATTGTTTTTACTGCGTATGTGTGCGCTTGCCAGTATGTGTGTGTGCGTTTGTGTGTTTATGAGTATAAATTTGCAGCATTTTCGTTCTACTATCTTTAAATATCCATCGCAACGAATATGAAAACTATTTCGAATGGATGTCATTGACTGGACATGTAGACAACGTTGTGCTTAGCAACAACAACAAGATAAACATAGAATGAAGACAGCTTGTCGTTGTTGTTATAATGCACACACACAAACACCCGTAGACAAGCTTGTCACACTTGTGTTGTTTGCAGTTAATAACGTAATAAATTCAAATAACCATGAACGATTTTGGCGCAAGTGTTGAACACTTGATTTGCCATCTTTATCCTGTTGGAATTTCTTGTCCATTACATTAACTTGATTCTTTTGATTTTCTTCAATTTTTTCATTACGTCGGATTTAGTTATCTCAGAAACATTTATATAGTCAAGAGGCAAAAAAGTCAGTGTTGAAATTTTATCAATTACCTAATCTATAGTTTATGAGTAATTATTGCATACTTTATTTCCAATACTTGATTATTCAAAAACAATTGTTTGCTTTACCAATCAAATAAGAAATCGTTTGAAAATCGCGAAAAAAAGAAATTCTAAAAGCTTATGCCAATTCAATTAATGTTACTTATACGCCAGAGGCGAACTTTTTCAATAAATATTACTCATACGCAATGGTGACCTATGTCAATAATGATTAGCCAATATTCTATATAAGGGTCATCACAATCATTTTGTTCGGAGCTCATATCCAATTATAAAACTTCATTACAAGTAATAATTTAATTTAAAGAATTTTGCTATAAAAAACATAGGGAGTTGGCTTAGGTGAGCTTTCATTTCATTTGATAAAATTAATATCGCAATTTTAGCCATTTAAAATAGTGGTGGAAAACTATCAAAAGCCATGATAACTGAGTCTAACTTTTGGTGATATTGATTACAGTGCTAACGTTTTCCTTAAATTTGGCGAATTAAAAATTTTTCGTATTTCTCGATTATGCATTTTCTTGTTTTTGTGAAATGTATACTTGACTGTAATTTTTAAACTTTTTCTAAAAAAATTAATATTCGATTTTATATATCGGCCATCAGAAGTGGTACCAAAATTGATTTTCTCTACTTGGATTCTTGAAATATTTCTTAACGAAGCCCTACCTAAAAATATTTTTTTAAAAAGCTAGGAAAAGATCAAGATTGTTTTTCTTATTTTGATATTTAAAAAAACACTTCCTAACATGAAATTTAATAATTCTGTTCGTATCTCCTTTATGGTTATTATTTCTTTAAAATACTTCTTAGCAACAATTGTTAAGTCGATTGAGACCTATCAAATGGCAAGCTCAGAAACTAACAATTTTAGTAAAACATTTATGTCAATGCTGAGATGAGGTGTCTTGACGAAATTATAAATTTCATGCTAGGAAGTAAAATTTTTTTAAGTCGAAATAGGAAAAAATTGTGGTCTTAACCTGGTATTTAAAATAGATATCCTTAGACAGGGTGTTGTTGAGAAATATTTGAAGAATCCAAATTGAGAAAATATTTCTTCGGTACCACTTTTGATGCCTGATATATAAAGCCTAGTATTCATTTTTTTCAAAAAGTAAAAAATTGCGTTCAAGTATACATTTCTCAAAAACAAGAAAATGCAAATGCGAAGAATATGCAAATTATTAATTCGCCAAATTTAAGGAAAACGCAAACACTATAGTTAATACCACCAAAATTTGGAACATCAGATAAAAATAAACATTGCTGGCCTATATCGAGTGTACCTTCAGATTCGAATATCCTTCACACAGGACATTATAGGTAAAAATCAAGATAAGCATCGCACTTGGCAAGATATTTTTAGTAAAAATGTATATTTACTTTTGCTTTAAGACTTGAATTTGGAACTTAAAAACATACAGTACTAGGTTGCCATTTATACTAACCCATTTCAGGCCAGTGGTCGAGTATTCGACCAGTCATTTGCAAATTTTTCCTAGGTGAGTCCGAAAATGCTATTGACTTGCAACTTAGCATATATGTTAGGTGGGACTTTTGTCAACATACATTATTTTTTGTTTCGCGGGATTTGGTCATTTATATGTTCTGTCAAGTTTTGCCACGAAGCAATTTTCAGATTTAATTTTTTTTTTTTGTAGAAATATTAGCAATCGGTTAAAAATTAATTCCCATCAATTTACTAACTAGTATTTAACGTTTATTTGATGGCAAATTTATTTCAATAAATAAAGCATCCAGCGCTACCAAATTCGAATTTTCCATTTTTCATTTTAGTTTGGATTTTCTGATACCGGTACCCCTCGGAGTTTTCCTAAGTTTTGGTACTCCTGGATAAAACATGAATAGTTAAAAATGTCAACGTCCCTGTTCCGTTTAGTTAGCCTATTTGTGGTGTCTGGTAGTTTTGTTTCAGGTTTAAATGAGTTTAATGCGGTAAAGCACTTGGATTTACCGTAAAAGCGATTGTACCAAACTGGGCATTTAATTCAACTTAAAAGTTTTATTTTTATATTAAATAACTTCATAATTTCGAATACTTTTGTGTAAATTATCGACATTCCTAACATTCTATAAGCCAGGATATCTTTAATTTATATTAATTACGTTGTGTTTATGTTGAAAGTTTTGCCAACGCTGGGTTCCACTGACCAACACTTAATCCAATACTATGAATAATGTTGTCTCAAAAAAATTTAATATTAGATACATTTTATTCAAATCTTACTTCTTATAAAGACTGATTTCTTTAAAATGGTAGGGAAAAATCTTAAGAACGTCCGATTTTTTAAAATCCAACACTAAAAGTTTTCTCATACTTTATTTTCCTATTTATTAAGCGGCTAGGTTGCCATTTGATGTAGAAAATACGTAAAAAACGGGCTTTTTTTTACTGAATTTTTTCTGGAAAACCCTAAACAAACATCGTAAAAACGTTCGATAGGAATTTTGATATATCTATATATATAAAAATAAAACGGTCCATCTATGAAATGCCATCACGGGCGAACGGCTGAACCGATTAGGCTGATTTTTTTTTAATCAATTCGAAATTTTCAGTAGATGGTTTATATAGAAAAAAAAACTTAATTCGACAAAGGGGCGTGGTACCTCCCATACAAATCGCAGATTAAAAATCCGATATTTCTGCTCCTATTATAGGTATTTGAACAAAATTTGGTACATCCGTTTAATGTATGCGTTCCAAGCTTTACTCCAAATATGGGCGGGATTGGACAAAGGGGCGTGGTACCTCCCATACAAATTACAAATTCAAAATCCATTATTTCTCCTACTGTTGTTGGTATCGGAATACAATTTAATATGAAGGGTTTAGTGTATAGTTTCTAAGTTCAACTACAAATATGGACGCAATTGGACAAATGAACGTGGTACCTCCCATACAAATTACGAATTTAAAATCCATTATTTCTGCTCCTCTTATAGGTATTTGAACAAAATTTGGTACGTCAGTTTAATGAACGCGTTCTGAGCTTTACTGCAAATATGGGCGGGATTAGACAAAGGGGCCTGGTACCTCCCATACAAATTTAAAAATTAATTATTTATTAACCTGTTAACGATATTTTAACAATTTGGTGTGTCCGTTTGGTGTAAATATTCAAAGCTATACTTCAAATATTGGCGGGATTAGACAAAGGCAAGAAATAACATTAATTTAGCCACAGCTACAAAAGTAGCATAGACAACAACCTGCAGTCATGTCGCCTTGCCATCGTTAAAATATTCACAAGTAGGATGAAATTTTATGGGAGTGGACAAGGGGGAGGGGCACCTCCGATACAACCCAAATTTGTGATATCGAATAGCTTTGAAGTTATAGGAATTCATCTTTGGAATTCAGTTTTTGACCTCAATTTACACATGCAGTTTCAATGGTTTTATTTTATGGGCGTTGGACAGGGAGTCGTGACATCTCCCTTACAACCCAAATTTGCGATATCGTATTGCTTTGAAGTTATAGGTTGACAGCGTAAGAATTCGGTATTCGACCTAAATTTATACATGCATTTTCAATACTTACATTTTGTCGTCGTAGGGCAAAGGGGAGTGGCACTTCCCATACAACCCAACTTTGTGCTATCAAATAGTTTTAGAGTTATAAGTCGTACAACGCCGAAATTCAGTATTCGACCTCAATATACACATGCAGTTTCATTGATTCAATCTATGTTCATTGGTAAGAGGGGCGTGGCACCTCCCATTTAACGTAAATTTGCGATATTGAATATCAGCGTCAGAATTCAGTATTCGGCCCCAATTTATACATGCAGTTTCATTAATTACATTTTATGGGCTTACGACAAGGGGGCGTGAAACCTCCTATTTAACCAAAATTAGAGATATCAAATAGCATTGGGGTTATAGGTCTCACAGCTTTGGAATTCAGTATTGGACCTCAATGTACACATGCAGTTTCATTGATTACATTTTATGAGCGTTGATCAAGGGGGAGTGGCACCTCCCATACAACGAAAATTTGTGATATCGAATAGCTTTGTAGTTCAAGGTCGCACAACGTCGGAACTCAGTATTCGACCAAAATTTACGCTTGCAGATTTACTGATAAATTTTTTTAGAGTTTGTCGGGGGGGCGTGACACCTCCAATTTAACCCAAATTTGCGATATCGAATAGATTTGGAGTTATAGGTAACTCAGCCTCAAAATTCAGTATTCGACCTCAATGTACTCATGCAGTTTCATTGCTAAAATTTTATGGGCGTAGGGAAAAGGAGAGTGGCACCTCCCATACAATCAGAATTTGTGCTATCGAATAGTTTTGGAGTTATATGTCGCACAGTTTTGGAATTCGGTATTCGACCTCCATGTAGACATCCAGTTTAATTGATTACATTCTATTAGCGGTGATGAAGAGAGAGTGGCACTTCCTATACAACCCAAATTTGTTATATCGAATAGCTTTGTGGATATAGGTCGCACAGTCTCAGAATTCAGTATTTGACCTCAATTTAGACATGCTGTTTAACTGATAACATTTTATGGGCGTTTGAATAGGGAGAGTGGCAGCAACGCGCCGGGTTTCAGCTATATATAAATACTTTTAATTTTATTTTATACGAGGGGGTAGCGAAGCACACCGGGTTCAGCTAGTGTTAGATAAACAAAAGTTGCTCAGAGGCCGGATTCTGAAAATCGCCTAGCTAAAGCTAAATTTATATCGCTAAAATGTTGAAGAATGCTTCATTCAGTTCCTTGTTGCTTTTACTACTCGCCACAAGAAGCGTTGTTGTAGCGATTCTTATATCAAAAAAATTTATTTGGTTATGACTTTGCGCCATTTGGAACTTTTCACTTTTGGTTCTATAGAAAAAAAAATGTTGAGTTGAAGAAAATTTCTATCTGATGTAATTGAATTGTCATTATTTGTTGTGCCAAATGAAATATGAAATAATCCCGCCACGAAGTAATTTACACAGAAACGTGACATTACGCATCATTCTTCTGCTTCTTAGGGAAGGTAGTAAAATAATCTTAAGGCGTATTTCATGGAAGCATAATATTGGGGTTCCAACGACTATGACGTAAAGCAAAAAGTAAAAACTGTTTTTGAACGGACTCTATGGCGTCGATGTAGACATTATATTGTGGGTTCCATACAACTGATGCATATTCAATAATTGGCCTTGCGAGAGAGGTATATAATAATTTAGTAGTAAAGGGATTACTGAATTGTTTAGCCAAGGACTCCTCTTGCCTTATTTATCACCATATTAACGTGGAGATTGAAGCGAAGTTTTGAATTCATAATAACACCAAGATCGAGAAAACTGGAAACTATTTCTAAGTTAGTGTTATTTATAGTGTAATTTATGTTACTACCAGATCTTCGCGAGAATGTCATTTGCTTACATTTTTTTAAGTTGAGATTTAATATATTTAAGCTACACCAGTCCACAAGTCTATTTAGATCATTTTGTAAAAGATGTCGTTCTTCGGGTGATTTGTAACAAAGAAAAAGTTTCACGTCGTCAGCGTACATTAAGACGTTACAGTGTTTATTACTGAAGGAAGATCATTAATGAATAGTAAAAACAAAACCGGTCCAAGATGACTGCCCTGAGGAATGCCAGAAATGACCGAAATACTTTTTGAAAGAGAATTCTTATATAAAACCTTTTGAGTACGTCTAGATAAATACGAATTTATCCAATTTAATAATGTGACAGGAAACCCAATAAGGTGGAGTTTTTCCAAAAGAAGATTATGATTAACACTGTCGAAAGCTTTGCTAAAGTCCGTATAAATAACATCAGTCTGCAGTCCCAAAGTAAAACCATTCATAACACGCATAGTAAACTCTTAGAGGTTTGTTGTAGTGGATCTACCCTTCAGAAAGCCATGTTGAAAGACAGAAATGGTGGAAGACACGGAGTGGGTTAATTGATCAGTTATGATCTTCTCAAATAACTTAGGGGTTGCACTTAATTTTGCAATACCTCGATAGTTAGACACATCTATCTTTGAGCCAGATTTTTGAAGGGGTATAATATATGAATCCTTCCATATAATATGAAAATAACCACTATGCAAGTAAATATTAAAAATGTTTGCTAGAGGAGTACACAGGTTTGTAGCACATTGCTTTAAAATACAGCTTGGAATTTTATCAGGGCCGGTCGTAAAAGAAGATTTTACTTGTCGAAGATAACACATGACAATATTTGGGTCTATTACAGGAGTTTCAAAAGAGTTAACTGGCTGGAGAAAAGGATACACCGTGCTAGTATTAAATGGTACATTGGAGTAAGTTGATTTACAGAAGTTTGCAAACATGTTAGAAATTACATTGTCACAAGATAATTCTTCCTGATTAAATTTCATAACGTGTGGAAAGCTGGAGGCTTTACGTTTTGAGTTAACAAAACTATAGAAAAGTTTTGGATTATATTTAAATTTAAATTTTGTGTTAATTATATAAGCAGAATAGCATTGTTTATTTAATAGTTGATATCTATAACGACAAGAAGAATAAGAAGCAAAGTCTAAACTAGAACCAGATATTTTATATTTTTTAAATAAACGATTTTTTAAATTTTTAAGTGTCTTAAGATCATTTGTTAGCCAGGGTGGATTCAAAGGATTGGAGCAACACCTTTTTTTTTGGACGGATAATAAGAAACACCTTTCCAGAGTATCATTAAAAAACTGTACAGAAGATTCGACGTCATAATATGAGTATGATGTTTCGCTAGTTAAAATTGGAGGCCATCAGACTGCGAAAGTAAGGAATTAAGCTTAACATAGACCGCTTTTTTTTAAATTATAAACTTTTTTATTTCGCGCAGCAGCAGTTACTTTATCTTTTTTTTCGTGGGAGAGTAAAACTGTTATTTCAAAAATTGGATGATGTACATCTTCTGGAAGAGATACGGGATTCGAACAATGGAGATTAACAGTAGTGCATCTATCTACAAATACAAGGTCTAGGGTTCTGTGGTTTATATTTAAAATATCATTGACTTGTTGAAGACACAGATCAGACAGCTTATCTAAGAAGTCATTTATCCAATCACTATTGGAAACAAGAGTAAGAAATGAAGAATCGTCAGACGATCTCCAAGTCACAAAAGGTAGGTTAAAATCACCCAGCACAATAAGAACGTCTTTATTTTTTAACAAGATATAAACTTTTTCGATGGCGTGTATATGTTTTAAATAAATTGATAAGTCACATTTAGGAGGAATATAAGGAGCAGGAAACATAAATAATACATACTATTATATAATTTAACATATGAACTCAATGTCACTGGTGCCAAGAATTGTCAATTCTTCAGATGCAATCGAGCTTTGAACAGCTATCAAAACACCACCACCGATCTTATCATGACGATCTTTACGAAAATTTGGATATTTATTGTACATTATTTCAGAATTTAAGATATTAGAGCGAAGCCAAGTCTCTGTAAAAATTATAATGCTATATTTGAAATCAAAACTGTTAATGAAAATATCGGAAAGTTTGGAGTTAAGACCCCTGACATTTTGGTACACAAGCTCTAATTAGGACTTGCGGTTTATTAATCGTGTTTTGGATGAGATTCAGGGCTATTTTGGGGACGCGGCAAATGTGCAACATTTACCGGTCTTGGATTACTTTTAAATTCAAATTCACGTATAATTGTGTCTGGCGGCCAAAAGTTTACATCAGCTATAGAATTAAATAAATTTTCAGGAACTGTTATTCTAAAAGAAGTAATCGATCTTACATTTAAATATTTGAATTTATGAACCGAAAGATGCAAGGAGCACTTCAACTTTAATTTAATGAAAAAAAAATCTATATCAACCTCCGTTGTATCCGCAGCTAAGCGAGAAAAAAAGATTGATTTAGTTGGTGGAATACCTGAGAAGTAAGTGGAACAACCTGGGAATCGACCAGAGTTGCTAAAAGAGAAACAGTTTGGGCATAACACATGACTGGCAATGAAAGTGAAGGTGCCAGTACTGGCAAAGGAGCAGAAATCGATATGTTTGCTGTATTCGAAGTAGAAGTTAAAATAGGTGGAGGCGCTGTTATACCTTAAATTTTCATGTCATCAGCAATGTCATGTACAGAAGAATGTCGAGTTGGAGTTGTTTGCATACTACGCAATGACATGTGTTTTTTCCGCTTGGGTGAAGGAAGTGACTCTTCAATATACTAAAAATCGTCGAAAAAAGAATGGTATTTATAAAATGTTGCAGAAAGTGAAGAAAGTTCCTTACTTATTTTAGAGAAGCCTTACTTCGTCTGCTTAAAAAGCTTGTAGAAGTTGATGTCAGCAAATCTACATTCCTCGCAAGGCCAACGCAACCCTTTACCTTCCTCAATACAATTCGCAACTCAACCTGGCACGCCTGCACATTTGGTGTGAACAGCATTATCACATAACCAGCATGATAAAAACCGCTCAGTTTCACCCCTTACAGAGCAGCCAGGCTTAGCACAAATCATACTAAAATAATGCAAGATAAAAGGACGAAAATTAGGCAAACAACACTGCACTTAATTGACAAACAAAAATTAAAATTAAAAATTTCTCATTGAAAAAATTATAATTGTAACCACCCTGTACTCAAAAGTTCCTAAAAATATGCAACGATTACCAAATAATGCAGCAAAACAGCATTCTGCTTCCAACAGTGTGAGAAAGCCAAAATGCAATGTCGTCAAAAAAATCTCATGCTCGTCAATAAACTCTACAACAATAACGTCACCCGTTATAAGGTGGCGGAATATAAACCATGCGAGTATTTTCATTAACCCTTCGTGGGACCCTAAGTAAATTATACGTCAAAGGTCCCTAAGGTCCGCTGGGACATAATATGAAAATTGCCTATAAAATGCACTAAAAATTATTGAACACGGGCAAATTTTGGTTTTAAATTAAATATTAATTATTTTTATTGAGATACTAGCTGATATACCCGGTGTTACTCGAGAGTCACTTATATAAACATTTTAACATACACTTCTCGATTAAATGTTTTTTAAAGTCGGGAATTTTGAAAAACATGTTGAATTTTATTTGAATTTTATTGGAACATTAATCCAAAAAAGTTTAGGAAAATTTTTGTTGTTGGTGGTTCCATCTCTTGCGGTGAGCTAATTAAATTCAAAGGGGTACGAAAAACACATTTTAAAAATTAAAAAGAATTTTTATATTTACTTAATCTTAAAGCAAGCACAATAACCTTTTCAACAAAATAAAAATTATGGTGGGACTCAATGCGTCCTTGAGATATGGACATTTTAACGTCTAAACAAAGATTAATATTAAAAAACATATTGAACTTTTTAACAAAAAAAATTTTAATGAAATATATTAAAAACAGCGGAGTTATTGGCATTAAAAGTAAAAACTTTGATTTTCATATAATTTTTTTCTCATTATTAGCTATCAATGTTTTATGAAAATTCGTTGTGCTAAAAATGATTGTATCTACTAAAATTTCTATTAGCTGAGTTTTTTCATTGGAGATCAGGATTATATAATCGCATTTGCAAGCAAATCAAAAACAACAAAAAGTCCAGCAAGTGAGCTAGACATTTAAATTAATACAATTCTATGTTTTTAAGTGTTAATGACGCTAGATGCCGCTGCGACTGAAAAAACTGGCAGTACTGCATTATTAGAATATTTACACCAAACGGACACACCAAATTGTTAAAATATCGTTAACAGGTTAATAAATAATTAATTTTTAAATTTGTATGGGAGGTACCAGGCCCCTTTGTCCAATCCCGCCCATATTTGCAGTAAAGCTCAGAACGCGTACATTAAACTGACGTACCAAATTTTGTTCAAATACCTATAAGAGGAGCAGAAATAATGGATTTTAAATTCGTAATTTGTATGGGAGGTACCACGTTCATTTGTCCAATTGCGTCCATATTTGTAGTTGAACTTAGAAACTATGCACTAAACCCTTCATATTAAATTGTATTCCGATACCAACAACAGTAGGAGAAATAGTAGATTTTGAATTTGTAATTTGTATGGGAGGTACCACGCCCCTTTGTCCAATCCCGCCCATATTTGGAGTAAAGCTTGGAACGCATACATTAAACGGATGTACCAAATTTGGTTTAAATACCTATAACAGGAGCAGAAATATCGGATTTTTAATCTGCGATTTGTATGGGAGATACCACGCCCCTTTGTCGAATTAAGTTTTTTTTCTATATAAACCATCTACTAAAAATTTCGAATTGAATAAAAAAAAATCAGCCTAATCGGTTCAGCCGTTCGCCCGTGATGGCATTTCATAGATGGACCGTTTTATTTTTATATATATAGATAGTCTTAATCTAATATTATTTTATTGTTCTGCTCGCTGAATCCTGGACGTTTTGCACGGCATGCAACGGTGCATCTGCTCTGAATGCTCCATACAAACAAACTTTCTGCAATCGCAGTATGCAAATCTTGTTTTACGTTGCCTGTTGTTGTGTTGTTGACATAAATAGCAAGTTTTCCGTTGATCCCTGTGTTGGATTGGTGGTACTTCGCTTGTAATGCTCTCTTCTAGTGGTATGACGTTGTAGTCCATCATAGATCTCTTGATATGGGGGTAGCGGGTTATACGATTATTGAGCGCCCTTTCTTCGATTTCGGGAGTAGCCAACTGCTGATCTAATTTGTATAAGAACGACCGCCTCCTGTCGCTTTTCTGGCTC
Source organism: Dichetophora obliterata (assembly GCA_963920525.1). Taxonomy (NCBI): domain Eukaryota; kingdom Metazoa; phylum Arthropoda; class Insecta; order Diptera; family Sciomyzidae; genus Dichetophora; species Dichetophora obliterata. The sequence continues at coordinate 208,998,209 of OY986437.1, read as the reverse complement.
GGATTGAGATCATTATAGGCGATAAATGACGCCAATGCAGCAACGTCCACAATATTATAAAACATGGCCAGTGGCCAGCGTTTAGTACCTCTTTTACACGTGTATGTACCTAGCATTTGGTTCATCGTGTCCACTCCAGCTTTATTTTTGTTGTAATCTACAATGGCCATTGGTTTTTTATGTGCTCCTTCGACGGTGTTTGTATAATGTGCTGTTGAAATGAGTACCACTGCTTTATTTTTCTACTGCACATATGAGCATAGCGCAACGTTGTTGTCATGGCAGCCGAACAATGTACTATCAATCGGGCGATTGCGATTCTTCCTAAACTCACTGGGAATACAAGCTTTATTTGTGCGTAAGGTACCAACATATGCTGTTCTTTGGGTAATCAAGTTTTCAGCCAATTCAAGAGACGAAAAGAAGTTGTCTGCATACACAATGCGGCCAGTAAATAAGTATTTCTGCGCGAGCTTCATTGTCACTTTGTAGCCCAGCTGGGTTTCACGCTCCTGTCCTGGTGCTTTTCCAGAGTATATGATACCTTTGAGCGGATATTTGGTTTTTGCATCACATATCCACCACACCTTTATTCCATATTTTGCAGGCTTTGATGGAATGTACTGTGTTAATGATGTCCGTCCTCTATATGGAAACAGTTGTTCATCTACTGTTAGAGCATCATGTGATTCGTACTGACTTGCCAAATTAGCTTGCAGCATGAGCCAAATATCATCAATTGCTGCCGTTTTGCTGCTCTGTGACCTTTCCATGCGTGTGTTCACGTTGTCAAATCGCATGTACCTCAAAAGCAGTTTGAATCTTTTGAATGACATTACAGCTCTGAAGATTGGTGGATGATTTGTATCAAAAAGGCAGTAAGCTGGTTCATTGTTTGACTTATATAGGCCAGAAGCTATAAGCATTGCCAGGAACGCATCAAACTCCTTGGGTGTCAGTGGTTGCCATTCTTTGGGTCGTGTTGGATTAGCTTCATTCCACGCTTCAATAGTTTGTTTGGCTTTTCGGTTAGTTTTTCTTACGATTATGTGTAACATTTCCTCGGTAAAAATTGTTTTGAATATGCTCAATGGATCATCCGAAGTCATTATTGGTCCTATTTCTCTACTTCTCATGGTGAAGATATTGTGCGATCTTACACGTGAAGTTGGTGGCGGCGCTTTCTTCCATTTCATACCATTTTTGCCAACATAATAGTCATATGAAGTTGTTTCTTGATTTGGCGGCGTTTCATCATCATCGTCACTTGTATCTTCGTCCCAGTATTCAATAGTGGCTCCACTTTCGCAATCAGAAGCTTCTTCATTTATTTGGAACGATGGATCACTTATTTCATTATCGAAATCACAACTTTGTTCATTTAGTATTTCATTTATATTGATATTTGCTTCGCACATTTTTGTTTAGCTCAATTCAATTCAAAAGTTAGTACACAACTGTTGAATATTCTTGAAACAACTGGTTTATATACCTTTTTTTTCCCCAACATTCAGGTAGGCACGCAGGCATAAGACAAATGCATCAGGGATGAACAAAGCAATAAAATAAGCAAACTTATACCTCCCCCTGCTCATTTCTTGGAAAACCCAATTAGCAAAAATATTTATTTTACCTTGAAACTAAACGCAGCTGCAATTTTGAGCCATAAAACTATGAATTCCACGAAGCAATACCGTTAATTTGCTTAATTTTCATACTATGTCCCAGGGGACTTTAGGGACCTTTCTCGTAGGCAGTAAAAGTAAATCCTTAGATCCCGGTAACCACTGGTCCAATTTTAATGATCGAACCCGTAAAAGACGCAGAACTAAATGTTCCAGGAATACATGGTAACTTTGGGAGGGGGTCGTAGTGGCCAAAATAGGAGTAATTTGCGATTCAAAATCGAAAAAGTCCCTACGGACCTTAGGGTCCCACGAAGGATTAAAAATAATTTCGATTGCCACAGATATATAGAAATAATTTACTGCATTATTCTGTATCACGAAACAGCACACCAACGACAAGCAAGACACGAGAAGCAATACTTTTTTCTATTCAAATTCTATTGCTTCTCGTGTCTTGCTCGTCGTTGGTGTGCATTTTTGTTATACAGAATAAAGCAGTTAACTTTTGAAGCGAAGCTTTTTACGCCTCGTTTTGTGATTTGCTTGAGTGAAATCTTAAAAACGACACCTTTTTTTCATAGACTTTTCTTAGAATTGTTGTTGTTTTTTACTTGCGTCTATTACAACAAGAATATATAAAATTAAAAATATTTCTTTGCAAGGTAAGCAGCGAGAATCGAACTCGCACATGTGATGTGATTCATTCAATATTAAGTATTAACTGAAGCTATGTTGCAGTAGATGACAGAAATTCATTAAAGAGATTGTGCATTAGCTATCCTACATATTCTGTTGTGAATGCGTGAAGCTATAATGCAGCAGATCACAATTATCGATCAAATCAAATACTAGGTTTCTATGGCGAGTTAAGTCAGGGTTGACTCAGGATTAACTTACCATGGAAACGCGAGTTTAGTTGAATTTCGTTAAATCCACAAAACTCCACGAAACTTCTTAGATTGAACTGAGTTAGATTCTATGCGTTCAGAATCTGAAACAATTGCTCAACTGTTTAACTGTTGAAGGTTTTTATAGATTACTAGCTGAAACCCGGCGCGTTGCTGCCACTCTCCCTTGTCAAACGCCCATAAAATGTTATCAGTTCAACAGCATGTCTAAATTGAGGTCAAATACTGAAATCCGAGACTGTGCGACCTATATCCACAAAGCTATTCGATATAACAATTTTGGGTTGTATAGGAAGTGCCACGCCCTATTGATCACCCCTCATAGAACGTAATCAATTAAACTGCATGTGTACATGGAGGTGGAATACCGAATACCAAAACTGTTCGACATATAACTCCAAAACTATTCGATAACACAAATTTGTGTTGTATGGGAGGTGCCACTCCCCTTTCCCTACGCCCATAAAATTTTGCCAATGAAACTGCATGTGTAAATTGAGGTCGAATACTGAATTCCGAGGCTGAGTTACCTATAACTCCAAAGCTATTCGATATCGCAAATTTGGGTTAAGTTGGTGGTGTCACACCTCCCCGACAAACTCTAAAAAAATTTATCAGTAAATCTGCATGCGTAAATTTTGGTCAAATACTGAATTCCGACGCTGTGCGACCTTGAACTCCAAAGCTATTCGATATCACAAATCTTTGTTGTATGGGAGGTGCCACTCCCCCTTGATCAACGCTCATAAAATGTAATTAATAAAATTACATGTGTACAATGAGGTCCAATACTGAATTCAAAAACTGTGCGACCTATAATCCCAAAGATTATGGGTCGCTTGATATCTTTAATTTGGGTTAAATAGGAGGTTTCACGCCCCCTTTTCGTACGCCCATAAAATTTAATTAATGAAACTGCATGTATAAATTGAGGGCGAATACTGAATTCTGACGCTGTCAACCTATAACTTCAAAGCAATTCGATATCACCAATTTGGGTTGAATGAGAGGTGCCCCTCCTACTTGTCCAACTCCCATAAAATTGTATCACTGAAACGGTACGCTACACCTGCACAGCAAGTTTCACTATAAAAATGTGTAGAACTCCGGAATTGCCATTATTTCGAAAAAGTGGGAGTATATTTAATGCGACCACGCCCATTTTTTGTACAGTTACTGACAGTAACTATCTGAACAAAATTAATAAATCTTAGTTTTTACGATCGAAACCGTCTGATATATATCCTTTATTTGGTTTGTGGTCGATAGCGCAAATTTGGCTTGTATGGGAGGTACCACGCCCCCTCGTCCAAACGTTACCAAACCTCACAGGAACACTCACTCTCCTCGGCAGACATTGTTCTGCCACAGACCACCTTACTGCCATATACGAAAATGTCAAGAAATGCAAAATATATTCACCATTTCCAGTATAGCTGCCGAAAGTAGCCATATGCACTAAATAACCAAATTTTAGTCTAATACGATCAAAACCATGCGAAATGTTGCATTTTTGTTGTTTTGCAAGCGGTAAAAAGGGGTGCGGGAAAATATTTCCCTTGAACCATCTCGTAATCGAAACAAATCGACTGCCTAAATTTCAGCTCAATTTAGGTTAAGACTGGCGCACTTTACTTCACTCGACGCTAACTCCCTGAAAAGTGAGTTTAACTAAAGTGGGACAGGCCTATTTTTAGTGCACTTGCCGAGAGTAATTTTTGTCCAACACGATACAAACCGTTGAAATAAAACGTTTTCATTGGTTTGTGGGCAGTAAAAGGGGGCGTGAAACCAATTTTTAGTACAGTTGCTGACAGTAACCGTACAAACTCAATTTTAATGATTTCTCAAAAAGTGGGTGTGGGTGTGGCTATATAGCGATGACGCCTTTTTTTAGTTCAGTTGCCGAAAGTAGCCATACAAACTTAGGTATCACATGTTAGTCTCATACGGCCAAAACTGCTTGAAATATAGCATTTTCACTGATTTGTGGGCGCAAAAAGGGGGCGTGGAAACCAATTTTTCGTACAGTTACTGTCAGTAACTACACAAACCAAAGTACTAAATTTAAGTCTTATACGACCAAAACCGTCTGAAATAAAGCATTTTCATTTCTTTGTGGGCGGTAAAAAGGGGCGTGGAAACCCATTTTAAGTACAGTTATCGACAGTAACCGTACATACTAAATTGCAAAATTTTAGCCTTATACGACCCAAACTGACTGAAATATAACAATTTTATTGATTTGGGGGCGGTAAAAGGGGAGGTGTGGCACATTTTTCCCCTCAACCATATCGTACCTGAAACAAATCGGCTGCCAAAATTTCAGGTCAATCGGTTTAGTAGTTTTGGAGTCTATAGACATCACACAGCCAGACACACATCGTTTTGCTTTTTATGTATATAGATATCTATTTGTGGGCGGTAAAAGTAGGCGTGAAAACATTTATATATAGTAACCGCCTCTTGGAGCACCTATACAGCAAGTTTCACTGTAAAAGTGTATAGAACTCTGGAATTGCCATGATTTTGAAAAAGTGGGCGTATTTATATGACAACCACGCCCATTTTTTGTCCACTTACCGACAGTAACCATCTGAACAAAATTACCAAATCTTAGTTTTTTACGATTGAAACCGTCTGATATATATCCTTTTTTTGTTTGTGATCGATGGAGCAAATTTTGCTTGTATGGGAGGTACCACGCCCCCTTGTCCAATCGTTGCCAAACCTCACAGGAACACTCTCAAGATGTGGGTTCAGTTTCCCTGAAAATTTCATAATGATCGGTTCAGCGGTTTCAGAGTCTATACGTGATATAGCCACATACCCACATACCCACATACCCACATACATACATCCATTTTTATATATATAGATTTGTTATTGTATTTTATTTTATTTGTTATAAACTAATACTGATTAAAGACTCAACAAGTTTAGTAAATTTTGTACCTTCTGAACGCACACATTTATACTAAGACCCCTTTCACATTGGTCAAAATTGAATTCAATTTTCATAGTTTGTAGGCAATTCGCCACAAATTGAAAGCGACGAAAGGGAGAAAAAGTTGACGGTACCGGTGTCTCTGTACCGTTAATTTTTTCGTGTTTCTTTTGTTCTGCTTTTTTTTCAGATTGCTTCATCTTCTTTTTTGTGTATCGGCGTGTGTTTGTTATACTGAAACGTGAATGTAAGTTATTTTGTTGAATTATTTTCGATATTTATTTATAATAAGCATATATCCATCGCTTATGAATTATAATTAATATTTTACGAACAATTCTAAGCTGTTGATGCAATCGCTTTTGTTTTTAAGAAAGCAAGCATAGATGACATGCAATTGAATTCAATTCTTGAGAAATGTGAAAGCTTTCGTCAAGTCCAAAAGAGAACGTCAAAAAGAATTGAATTCAACTCTTGACAATGTGAAAGGGGACTAAGAAAAAATGGCGAATAGAATGGCCGAAGTCCAATTCGATTCAATGACCGCATTCCTGCCAAAAAAGTGCTCAGGTAGCATAAAGTGATACTTTCTGCTGAATGGGTTTTTTTGCAAAACGTCAAACGGCAAACTGCTGTTCGTTGTTTTTTTTAACATCTAAAATTTGTTTAAACTATTGTGCATTCGTTTCACACAAGAAATCATTAATTAACAGCTTTATTGAAGAATGATACAATAATCTTCTAATAATTAATAATTCTCTATTTTCACTCCAAGCACAACTTCAGCAACAATTAACAATTTGCAGCCATGTTTTTTTAGCTGTCAAAATGAAAAGAGCATAAGCAGCTCAACCAAAGTAGCATACAATTTTTTCGATAGCTAAGATGGCGACCGCTCGGGGAGCATGTTACTTGAGCGCATTATGATACATACCATTCAGCCCGAAAGTTGCTCATGAAAACACTATCGAGCTAGAAACGCCATTTTGTCAACTTGACGAAAACCCAACTCAGGCTCAATTCGCCATGGAAATGTAATAAAAAGTATTGTGCATTAGTTCCATTGAACGGGTTGAAAATTATCACAAGATGCCAATTGCTTTAGGTGTCGATTTTAATTGCGAACTCAGACATGAATGTTCATAGCCACTTAAGGCAAGACCGGTGGTCAAGCGCTCGAAAATTGAATGTATTTTTAGGATTTTTTTTAAAACGTTAAATACTAAATAACGATATTTAAACTTTTAAGGTATATTGTAGCACTGATTTATCATAAAAAAAAATATTTTTTAATTTAAAAAATTGTTGATCTAGTTCAAAATGTTGCTCAATGAGACGCTCTCAAGGAAAAAGGGACATGGGCGGTGTTGTAGATTTTGTTTTTTTCTATTTATCTGAAAAATAAAAACCAAAAATATTATTAAGCACTAAGAGTGCACTATAGAGTGGACTCTATTTAAAAAAGACCTCCCCAAGGTCTCAAACTGTTGTAATTGATGATAAATTACATGATGATGATAAAATCAGCGCACCAAGATTAGTTGAAAATAATACAAACATTGCTGGGAAAATCCAAAAATTAAAATTTTGGCCCCCTGAGTTATTCAAGTAATTTGAGGTGATACCCTTATTAAACTGAACAATTTTTGGAAAAAACAAAAAAATCTTAATTGTTTCCTTATTTTAAATGGAATTGTAAATGAAAATATTAAAAAAAAGTATAGTACAGTGAGAGGATTGCCGACCGAAGCGAAAACCTATATATAAAATATTAGTATTCCCTGGAAGACGTTGTCCTGCCACGGACCGCCTTACTGCTATATAGGAATTTTCATGCTAATAGGGGGTTTCGGACTATTCTATATGTAGGATGGATTTGACAGGTCAGGCGGACATGTAGGATGTGCGAAAGCTCATACTGCAGCCCATCCTACATTTAGGATGAAATCAAAAAGTTTTAAAAGTTCCGCTCTGATCGTGTTCTTCTCTGTGCGTCCTTGTTTGTAGATTTCCTTGGTAATTGTTGTTGGCACAGTTAGCCGGAAATTTTTTGTAGACGTTGTGAATTCTAATAGTGTAGCTACAGTCGGCATATGAAATTAGAATTATTTTTGTTAAGAGCTTATAACAATTTATTAAATTTTTTATATATTACTGAAACTATTTCTTTTAAGCAAAAGTGTTACCATATAAAAAATAGAATTAATATATAAAATTAAAGCTTATTTATATCTATTTATATCATAGCACTAACACAATATACATGTTCACCATATCTTTATTGCGTTGTGTATTAAAAATAGAATATTCTAAAATTAAGAAATATCTATAGCTTATAAATTATATATAATTCATATAAGAAATTAAAGCTAAACAGTTTTAAAAAATAGAATGCTTAGGATAAGCAGACTTTAGTTATTCAATTACTACTGAAAATATTAATTATTTCGCAGGTTTAATAAGTAATTGTTATTATATAAATATACATAAATATTCTTTAAATTTCCTAAATGAGCTATATTGTTCATATATATATATAGTTCATACATATGAACAATTTAGCTCATTTAGGAAATTTAAAGAATATTTGCACTGAGGAGCATAAGTGTATCACAAACCAACAACTATCATTTTAACAACCTATAATTTCTATAAATTTTACTCAAATGCAATCAAATTTTTTTTATTATGTTTGTACAAGTCTCTTCTGTATTTCAAACAGGTTTTTATTAAGATCTGATTACAACAACAAATACACGAAGGCATAATGCAAACTAAATCATAATGATACAGTTTTGCACTCACTATTTATTTTTATATTTTTAAAACAATAATATATATTTAGTAACTGGTCCAGTAACCCTTTGCCTTCTTAAGCTCCTGGATGCGATTAGGTAGACTTTGCGTGTACCTCTGCACAAATTCTGGAGGAATCGCCTCCCACACTTCCTTCGTCCGCTCCCACAACTCGTTCACGCCTTTTGGAGGACTGGCATATTTTGCAAGCTGCGATTTGACGTGACTCCACAAATTCTCGATCGGATTCATATCCGGAGATTGTGGAGGCCACGTCATCACACCAAATTTTTGCTTTTTGAGCCATTCTCTCACTAGATGTGCGGTGTGTTTGGGGTCATTGTCTTGCTGAAAAATTACTTTTTCAGCAGCAAGACCCATTTTTTCCACTACATCAGGAAGATTCTGTTCCAAGATGGACAAATATTGTTCCTTGCGCATAATTCCATCGATGCGCACCAAGGGTCCCACTCCATCTTTGGATATACAACCCCAAACCATGATACAGCCACCACCGTGTTTGACGGTTTGGCGTACCTGATTTGGTTGAATTGTATCAGGGTCCTTAGTCCAATACCATGCACGCCCATCGGATTGAAATCGATTAATTTTAGTCTCATCAGACCAAATAACCTTTAAATTATTTAATATTTGTTAGTATAAACAGTAATACACACATATGTTTAATAACATACCGAATCCCAATCAGCGACAGTCCAGTGCTCGTGTGCTGCAACAAAATCCTTCCGTAACCGCACATGTCGTTTGGTCAGCATAGGTTTCTTTTTCTTTTCTGCTGCCTTAACACCTATTTTTTTCAAAGCTCGGCGAGCTGTCCACTTACTGGCGTCAATTTGCAGTATATTTAAAGCTGCAGCAGGAGTAACGGCATTGGTGCTGGTAACCAAATTTGCTAGATGGCGTACATCTCGATCGCAAATTTTTTTCGGACGACCACCTTTGTTTGTGGGAACACTTACACCACTTTTTTTTTTTTAATCATTGGACAAAAGTTTTGTCCAAATGGAATTTCTTCGCCACTTGCCTAATGCTTTCGCCATTGCGCAAACAAGTTAATATTTCCTCTTTATTTTGGTTGTTCATGACTACTGAACCACTTATTATCACGTAAATTATCGTAATAATTAAAAAATTGCATTGCACTTTGTTCAATAACAAAAATTTAATTTAACGGTAATAAAAACAATTGAGTAGTGAGTGCAAAACTGTATCATTTTGATTTATTTTGCATTATGCCTTCGTTTATTTGTTGTTGTGATCAGATCTTAATAAAACCTGTTTAAAAGAAAGAAGACACTTGTACAAATATAATAAAAAAAATTTGATTGCATTTGAGTAAAACTTATAGAAATTATAGGTTGTTAAAATGATAGTTGTTGGTTTGTGATACACTTATGCTCCTCAGTGTATGTATATTTATATAATAACAATTACTTATTAAACCTGCGAAATAATTAATATTTTCAGTAGTAATTGAATAACTAAAGTGATGACTATAGCGATGATATATATATATTAGGGCGGGTCAATTTGTATGGACGAATTTTTTGGAGGTCTGGCTCAGCGAAATTCGTAAAATACATGTAATTTCAAGACTTTTTCTCCACAGTGCCTTTCTCCAACTTTTTCTCCAAAAAGCTGTGCGGACTTTCGTAAATAGATTTTGTTCTCAATTAAAAGAAAGAAGACACTTGTACAAATATAATAAAAAAAATTTGATTGCATTTGAGTAAAACTTATAGAAATTATAGGTTGTTAAAATGATAGTTGTTGGTTTGTGATACACTTATGCTCCTCAGTGTATGTATATTTATATAATAACAATTACTTATTAAACCTGCGAAATAATTAATATTTTCAGTAGTAATTGAATAACTAAAGTGATGACTATAGCGATGATATATATATATTAGGGCGGGTCAATTTGTATGGACGAATTTTTTGGAGGTCTGGCTCAGCGAAATTCGTAAAATACATGTAATTTCAAGACTTTTTCTCCACAGTGCCTTTCTCCAACTTTTTCTCCAAAAAGCTGTGCGGACTTTCGTAAATAGATTTTGTTCTCTATTATAAAATATGAATGTATGAATGTATGTGTATGAATCTATTTACGAAAGTCCGCACAGCTTTTTTTCAGAATTTGTATATGCTGTAGTGGAGAAAAAGTCTTGAAATTACATGTATTTTACGAATTTCTCTGAGCCAGAATTTGACCCGCCCTAATATATATATATATAATACAATATATAATACATATATATATGTATATATATATATATATATATGTATTTCCGATACGGTAACACTTTTACTAAAAACAAATAGATTTACCAATATTATATATATTCTTTAATTCATATGTATAAACTGTTTTCTAAATTAGTTCGATGTCATATGCTGACTGTAGCTACAAATAAGCATCTACAAAAAATTAAAGCTTACTGTACAACAATAACTACTTAGCAAATTTACAACAACAACGCAAAGAGAATTACAAGATCCCAGCGGTTGCGCAGCTTTAGAGGGGATGAACCGAATTGGTGGCGTAAAATATACAGCACTTTGCATGCTATATTTTCTGTTTGCCTGCTAGCCAGCACTTAGCACTTGCTTGTGCTACTGGTGATGGCACTTAGAGGATGTTGGCTAGCAACAAATTTTGCACTGCACTTGCTGGTGGTGGCACTTGGAGGACGCTCGCCAGCAAAGAAAGCCAATTTAACTTTGCTGCACTTTCTGATGTTGGAGACCGTTGGCCCACAGACAGGCAGACACAAACTCAAGCACTTTCGTTCATTTTTTTCATTAATTTGTTATTTTTTAAGTTTTTTAAGATTACAATATTACAAGTTTACGAAATATGTTGCAAGTACAAGCTCTCGAATTAAATATGTCGCAAATTGATAAAATGCAAATAAAAAAAAATATTTGCGCTAAAACACGACCGAAATGTGAAACGTCAAAATTTGTAACTGTCAAAATTTCATCGTCCATTTGACACAGCAAAAAAGACAAATTTATTACAACACACACAAATTATATTCAACTTGATATTTTCTATCCTACCACGACTGATAACTTTCCGATTGACACACAGCCATAGTTGACAACTCTGAATATAAAATGCCGCAGTGGTGAAAATAAAAAGCCACTGACAAATACAACAAGTATGAAAATTGTGAAACTTTGTTTGACGATATGTAATAAAATAAGAGCATGCATGTAATTATTTTAATGTTCAACATATTCCTTTATCACAACTTAAAGATTAAAATGTTAAAACACTCAATCCATACATTATTTTTCTTGTTTGCAAACGAAGTTCCAGCAGAAAAAAGGAGAAAGAGAAGAAGATCGATTCATTTTTAAATCTCACCATGAATAGCAGCTGTTTGAGTAAAAGCAAATTTTTCAAAAATGTTGACAAATACAACAACTGAAGAAATTGCTAAACTTTAAAGGCATATTTATACCAATATAAACCGAACTAATAATAAGTTTTGGTTGCAAACATCTTATTGCAACCTAACTTAAGTATTTTTATACTAACAAACAGATTATATGCATTAATTTCAGGAGTTTCCAAGTGATTTCTTTGTGAGCTTGCGGCCGATTGTGGACGATTTCCTTGGAAAAATACGATGATGCAAACCAATGATTTACCCTCTACCAAAATCGTTCAACGCGCCTAAAGAAGTTTTCACTTCAAAAATTTTTTCTTTCATGGTCCACTCTAGTGCACTCGAAAAAAGATATGAAAAATTGACAGTATGACACTCTATTGACAATAAAGTTCTTAAAACAGCTTTTTTTTTACCAGTTATTAAGTGTGAAATATACGATGTTTTTTAAATAAAACTTTGATTCTAGTTCCAGCGATAGCCCCTGATGTTATGAATAGCAATTTAAATTTCTGACTCAGCTGAATAGTTTTTCTTTTTTCTACAACACCATGACGAAAAAAGTAGTTTCGAGATAAATAAGTATAAAGTGAATGAATGTAGATGAAACACTGTGGCTCGACACCTACTAAAACGGCTGTTGAAGTGAAAATAACGTCATAAGGACTATACTTTTGAAATATAAAAAAAAACCAATTTCATAAAAATTGTAGGAATTAAACAATGTTTTCTTGATAAATATAATTTGGGAATGATAAGAGCGATCCAAATACTTGCACACCACGATTAGCACAACTATTGATGTAATATTTGCTGGAAATATCGATGACATAACATCTATATAAAATACGTTTGATATTTTAGATATTAAAACACAATAATTTCATTAACATTTACAAAAATAATTAAAAACTAATGCAAAATAATAATGTAAGGTAATAAAATTTACTGGTGGGAAAACTATTTTTTTTTTAGTTAACATTTTTTTAGGTATTTAAAATTTTTTTATTAAAAAACCTATTACATTATCAAACGTATGAAAATGCGAAAATGCTTCGCTTCTCTCGTGTGTCCAGCGACGCATTTGCTTTTTTTATTATAGAATCAACCTTATCTTCAAATATTCTTCAAAACGACTGAAAATCGTTTGATAAAAACCAAAAAATAAATATTTTAATTTCCATTAAATTTTTCGAATTCATAATTTCCCCAATAAAACCCCAAGCGCGAGAAAATGCTCAATTTCGTTGCTCTGCATTTCAAAGCTCACTGGGGCAAGTGATTTGCATGCAATTAGCCAGTGTTGCGTTTTCGCAACTGCTATTTTCAACATAGCGTCTTGAAGAAGTGTTATTGATTTTTCGAAGACGAGTTTTAAAAACATGTTTTGCAATGTTTTCCAAAACAAAATTGATTTATAACAAAAAAAACTTGTTAAATTATTTATTTTGGGATCATTTTTGCAGGAGTCCGTTTTTATACGTATTTAATATAAGGAACCTTGCAACCCTGGTAAGCTTAATTTCGATAAACAATAAAAAGGCTTAAGGAGAAAACTCCAAATAATAGTTTGATGAATCTCTCTGAATTTTAGTTATTTTTGTAATATTCATCAAAGCTAGTGTTGCGAAAACGCAACAGCGGTACAAAATGAGTTAAGGTATAAGTAAGAAGAAACTTAAGCAAAATCTTTAAAAAATATAACACAGTAAAGGTGCTTAACACATTTATAGCTTTAATGGTGGCACAAATTCCAAAAATATGCTGTTAAAAAGAAGAAATAAATAAAACTTAAAAATGTAATTTACGCAAAAAACACGTTCCATCGAATACAGCTTTGAGGCCACTGAAGTCCCACAGGCAGAGCACGTTGCCAATGCCAGTGTAACCGCTCATACACACACACACACACACACACACACAGCTGCACACATACCAACAGATAGACCGCAAAAAAGTTACAGCAATAAAGAGAACCAAGAAAAACCATAGCAAAAGAGGTGGACGAAAGAAAGAAAGTTGCATGTAGTTAAAATAATGTTTGATATTAAATAAACGTTCAGCATTTTACGTCAAACAAAAGGTAGCAACAATAAAGCAAAGGGTAGTAAGAGAGAAAAGAGTATGAAAATGTTACCGAATGCATTTGGCACGTTCGCACAAAAATTGCAAAAGTTTTTCCACTTTTAGCATAAATTCGCGCGCCAACCTCAATCTCCAACAGCGAACGGGCGCAGCGGTAGATGAAGCTGATGGCCAGTGCTGCAGACATCTTGATTTTTCATTTAAATACAGCTGTTGTTGCTTTTTCCAAGGTGAAAATGACGATGTGGCAAGTGATTTGACGGTCGAAATAGTTCAAACAATGACCAAAAATAAGCAAAAATAACTGTGCAACTGTATCTGTGTCTGTATCTGCAAAAAAAAAAAGCAAATATTCGAAAATGTGCAAATCTGGTGCTTATTTTCAACGTATGTGCTTGTGTGTATGTGTGTGAGTGCATTTGTGTGGGTGTATGTGTATTAGCAGCATTGCAATGCCACAACTTTATGCAGCGCATTATGAGCACATCATAACGTCATTAATTTTAATTCCGAAACTCTATGAATTTCAGTGCAAGGATGCAAAAAAATCGCTGCCAGAACAAATGAGTGCCACATCCGGCGAATGGCTTTCAATTTGATATTTCAATAGTAGCTGTAAAGCAGATGCTTGCCGAGTGTATGCATTTGTGTTGGTATTGTTGTTAGTTCATATCAGCGACTTTGTTTTTACTATTGCTTTTGTTGCGCTTCTCGCAATGATTTTCGAAATGATTTTAAATACTTGCGTTCAAAATCATTTCAGTTCAACTAGTTTCTGGATTTGGTTTAGAGGAGATTTTATACAAATTTTTTTTTATTGTAGATCACTTTGCAAGACTAGCGGGCTTTTGCAATAATGTTGGCAGCCATTTAATCCAATTACGTTCAGTAGCAATGCAAAAGCGTCAGTTTATGTTAGTTGAAAAGTTTAGCATTTGCTTTATTATTTTCAATTTCATCGTTTTTTCATATTAAAAGTTTTATGGCGGAAATAGTTTGTAGCGCAACATAAGATAATGCCATGAATAGCCTTATCTATTAATGTTTGAAACAGATAATATATAAATAAATTAAAAACTCAATTCCTGCTTGTTTTAACCCTGTAGAACAGTGGAGCAAGTTTGAGAGTTCTTAATTAGTTTTCAAATAGTTCTGTACTGATTCCTCGACAACGTTTTTTTGTATTGATCGAACTGATTATTTTTACGGCTTGCTGTTGTATATAAAAATAGGAGGTAATTGATATGGCAAATCATATTATAAAGAAAGGGTTTTTTTTATTAATTCTTAATTTCATTTCGGTTTCAGTCTTATTTTATAAAGATTTGTTCTTGATTTGATTAAAAGGTTTTCCATTTGTTTTTAAAAGTTTTCTTCTCGATTTTATTAAAAAGGTTTCCTCTTACTTTCAAAAGATTTTTTTGATGCAAAGCTTTTTACGCCTCGTTTTGTGATTTGCTTGAGTGAAATCTGAAAAACGACACTTTTTTCCATACACCTTTTTCTTAGAATTGTTGTTGCTTTTTGTGTCGATTGCAACAAGAGAATATAAAATTAATAAAAATATTTCTTTGTAGCAAATTTGTAGAATCGAACTCGTACCCTATCTATTGACAGTCCTATACACTATCAACTGATCCAAAAACCTTCTTTAAGTATGTGAGTTTATTTAATATTAAGTATTAACTGAAGCCATGTTGCAATAGATGACGAGAATCTATTAGAGGATTGTGCATTAGCTATCCTTCAGTTGAATGCGTGAAGCTATGGTGCAGATCAAAATAGTCTATTATATAAAAGGATTGTGTATTGGCTGTCCAAACAACAAAATTAGCAAAAAATATAACAAACCAAATGTTGCTGCCACTTACTACCGTTGTCATTAGCATCGCTAAGCACGTGTTTTCTTTTGTTGATGAGAATAGTCTGTTCCCGAACTAACTTCAAGTAATTGTAATAGAATAGAGAGTAACATTTTGCATGTCATTCTTTTCTTCTCTCTCACGATCATCAAAAATTTGTAAAATAACGCTTTCAAGCATTTTATATCGAGTACGGAAACAGACTTAACGCGTTTGTGTTGTTGTTGGTACATGATACCTTTGTTTTTGCATAGCACTATAGAAAAAGGTCAACAATTGACCACAAGTGTTGACAAGTGAAGACAAGTGAAAACGGAAAAAAGATGACATCAGTTAATATGGAATTAATTAAAGGAGGCATTGGCATTGGCAAGGTATCTAAAATGCTTGCTTAATTTTTTAAACATGTCAAGGAAGTAATTATTGATGAAGTTACGACGATTGGGGGCTCAACTTTTAATGAAAATTGACTTCTAACCGATTCTATAACTCAAATCTGTGACATTATATTGCTATCAGAAACAAAAATGCAAAAATATGAAAGTATCGATATCACTAATTTCACTTGTATATCTCAATTTCAGAGAAATAGTTGTCGTTCTGGAGGAGTTGCAATTTACCGTAATTATAATAAAGATAAGTAAAATACAGTCACTTGGAATATGTCAATATATTGTATTTAAACAGACTTCAGATACAAAATTTTTCCGCAGATATTTCAAAAATTGGAGAAGTTCTGCAGAAATGATAGGTCCTAATGGACAACATATTTTGATGATTTCAATTTACATTTCACCTCAGAATAGGATTTATCCACAGATCATTTTTATGTTATACACGAGCATTTTCCATTGAACTGGGTGAAAATTATCACAAAATGCCAATTGATTTTGGTGAAGATTTTAATTGCAATTTTAGACATGAATCCTCAAAGGCACTTCAGCAATTCCTTTTTGATAAATTTATGGCCTTATTTTGTATGCCTAACGAAGAAACATTCAACAATCGAATGCTATGCGAACGATGCTGTAAGCAAATGGAAATTTGTATCCATAACGAAGCTACTCGGTAACTCTTACGACATGCTTACGTTTCTTATGTAATTCAAACTGTTATACAGAAGCAGTTGTCAAATGCGGCAATGCCAGATCAAACATTTCAGAAGTTTTCTGTTTTTGTCTACTTAATTTAAAGATTTTTTAAGAATTTTGCTTCGTTTATTGTTTGCTGGCAACGCCGTTGTTTGGTTTATTTATGTGAACAGCTGTTTTGTTTTTATTCAGTCAATTTATTTTGAACAATAAAGTAATTTGCTTATTTGTTTTCATTGTGATTGTGTTTTAAATAAGCTATTACTATTGAGCAAGTGTTCAATAATAAAGTGACATTGAAGTGTTAAGTGTTTAAAAAAAATGTATGCAGCTTTAGAATTTTTTGATTTTGAGCAGGCTGGTGAACGCGAATTGAGGGTGCACAGGCGCAGGATGCGAGATTTTTTGCGACTTTTTCTTGCAGAACTATCCATTTTTTGAACAATCTAATTCAACGAACACAACACAACGCTAGCATTTGAGTATTCGTGTGATTTTGACGTTTGAATTCGCCATTTTATTGATCGTTAGGGATGCAAACTGCACAAATGTTACTCTGTTACGGCGTCGTTCGCCAGTTCAACAGCTGTTATCTGTTTGAATTGCAAATTTCAAAACCCCTAACGAACAGTGTTTTGCACGAAATGAGTGTTCGGATAGGCATACAAAATAAGGGCATTAATTTACAAATAAACGATTAGGAACAACTATTGATGCAGTATTTTCTAGATATATTGCCGACATAACATCTGTAACATACGTTTGCTATTTCAGTTATCATAAACCCATAATTTTATTATTAAAATTCGATAATAATAACTGAAAACATTTACAAAAATAATTCAAAATGGATGTAATATGTTATGAAATAAAATAATAATGATATGTAATAAAATCTACAAGTGTGATTATAAGTTGTTTTTTTTTTAATTTATTTTATGTTATTTTAAATTTTTGAATTATTTGAAATTATATTATTTGAATTATATGAAATAAAAATTATTTTATTATAAAACCTAATAAATTAACAAATCTATGAAACTGCGAAAAAGCTTCGCTTCTCTCGGGTGTCCAACGACGCATCTGTTTTTTGTTTTAAAAGAATATTTCCCCTTTCCTTACTCTTACTTTTAAAAGATTTCTGCTAAAATATTTCTTTATGATTTGATTACCTTTTAAATTTTTTAAGAATTATTATTTTGTTAAAAAGATTTTTTCGTATATGTTCCAAGATTCTAGTGAGTTCTGTAAGGAAGTAAATCTTCTTATTTGTCTAAGAAAGTTATAAAAATATTGAAAAATTTTCTCTTGTTGTGCAAAATAGTTTCCTTTTACTCATATTTATAAAATATTTCTGTTTTGATTAAAACGGTTTTTCCTAAGTCATTTTTCCTTAATTAATAAAGAAGGTTTCATCTTCTTTTTGAAAAGTTTCATTCTTCTTAGAAGAATTCTTCTTACTTTTTTGATAGATTGCTTCCAAGTTTTTAGAAGACTTTCTTTTACTTTAAAAACTATTTCTCTTGGTTTTACCAAAAAAGTTTTTCTTTAATTAAGTTCTTCTTGGCTTTCTTTATAGGTTTCTTGAAAATTACTTCTTGAGTTTTTTTAGTGTAATTTTATGCAGAAAGTTTATTTTTTATCGTTTTCTTCTCGATTTTGTTAAAAAGGTTTCCTCTTACTTTCAAAAGATTTATTTTTTGTTTTTACAGAAAATTTTCTCTTTTCTTATTCATACTTTTAAAAGATTTCTGCTTGATTTTATTTCTTTTTTAATATTTTGAAAAGATTTCTTGTGTATTTCATTAAGAATGTTTTACTCTTATTTTTAAAGGATTTCTTTTTGATTTGATTAAGAAGGATACCTTTTAAGTTTTTAAAAATTTTTTTTTATTAAAAAGATTTTACTCTTATTTTTTCTAAGATTCTAGTGAGTTTTATTAATAAGTAAAAGTTCTATAAAAATTTCAAAATTTTAAATGTTTGATAGTTTAAGTCATACTTGATTTAAATTACAAATTGTAGTTGTTTGATAGTTTAAAATCGTTTATTGAGCTTAAGGTCAAAGTTAGAACAATTAATTGTTCTAATGAATCTTTCCAAAGAAACAACAACAACAACAACAACAAAGTTTTTTTCAATATGAAAAGGAAAAAATCACTAGCTAATTTTATTGCAATTTCGGCCGTGCTAAAGGCTTCATCAGAAATCTTTGTGATGCCCGTGCAAGCATTTAAAATCAAGTATGATTTAAACTATCAAACATTTAGAATTTGTATTTAAATGATATAAAATCAACAAAATAAATGACAGGGTCATTTAGAAAACACTTTAATAAAATTTAAAAATTTTATCTTGTTCTTAAAAATGGTTTTCTTTTATTCATATTTAAAAAGTATTTCTGTCTGTTTTGATTAAAACGTCTTTTTCTTAAGTTATTTCTTTTAAATTAATAGAGAAGGTTTCATCTAGTTTTTGAAAAGATGTTACATTCTTCTTAGAAGAATTCTTCTTACTTTTGTGAAAGATTGCTTCCTAGTTTTTATAAGATGCTTATTACATGAATTAATATGCGAGCCTAAGATCAAGTAAGTTTTTTAGAAGGCAACAACAACGATAACAACAACAACAACTTTTTATTGAGTCAATCACTTAGCTGACTATTTTGTTAAAAACGTTTCCTCTTATTTTCAGCAGAACTATTTTTGTTTTAAAAGAAGATATTCTCTTTCCTTACTTTTACTTTTAAAAGATTTCTACTTGATTTTATTTCTGTTTTCACATATTTTTAAGAGATTTCTTGTGTATTTTATTAAGAATGTTTTACTCTTATTTTTAAAAGATTTTTTTATGATTTGCTTAAAACGGTTACCTTTTAAGTTTCTAAGAACTATTTTTTTTATTAAAAAGATTTTACTCTTATTTTTTCTAAGATTCTAGTGAGTTTTATTAATAAGTAAATCTTCTTATTCTTCTAAAAAAGCTATATAAAAAAAAGATTTTTCTTTCTTTTTAGAAAATTTCTGCTTACTTTTTTGAAAGACTGCTGTCTCTTTTTTAGAAGATTTTCTTTTACTTATTACATGAATTAAATTGCGAGCCTAAGATCAAGTAAGTTTTTTAGAAGGCAACAACAACTATAACAACAACAACAACTCTTTATTGAGTCAATCACTTAGCTGACTATTTTTTTAAAAACGTTCCCTGTTACTTTCAAAAAATTTCTTTTTGTTTTGAAAGAAGATTTCCTCTTTCCTTACTTTCACTTTTAAAAGATTTCTAATTGATTTTATTTCTGTTTTCACATATTTTTAAAAGATTTCTTGAGTATTTTGTTAAGAATGTTTTACTGTTATTTTGAAAAGATTTCTTTTTGATTTGCTTAAAAAGGTTACCTTTTAAGTTTCTAAGGATTATTGTTTTTATTAAAAATAGTTTTTATTATTTTTTCCAAGATTCAAGTGAGTTTTATTAAGAAGTAAATCTTCTTATTCTTTTAACAAAGTTATAAAAATTTTAAACATTTTCACTTGTTTTTAAAATGGGTTTCTAATGCTCATATTTAAAAAAGATTTCTGTCTGTTTTGATCAAAACGGTTTTTTCTTAAATTATTTCTATTTAAGTAATAAAGAAGGTTTCATCTTATTTTTTAAATGATTTTTCTTTCTTTTAAGAAAATTTCTGCTTACTTTTTTGAAAGATTGCTGCCTCGTTTTTAGAAGATTTTCTTTTACTTATTACATGAATTTAATTGCGAGCTTCAGATCAAGTAAGTTTTTTAGAAGGTAACAACAACAACAACTCTGTATAGAGTCAATCACTTAGCTGACTATTTTGTTAAAAACGGTTCCTCTTACTTTCAACAGGTTTGTTTTTGTTTTAAAAGAAGATTTTCTCTTTCCTTACTCTTACTTTTCAAAGATTTCTGCTTGATTTTGTTTCTGTTTTCACATATTTTTAAAAGATTTCTTGTGTATTTTATTAGGAATATTTTACTCTTATTTTTAAAATATTTCCTTTTGATTTGCTTAAAAAGGTTGCCTTTTCAATTTCTAAGAATTATTTTTTTATTAAAAATATTTTTCTTAATTTTTTTCAAGATCCTAGTGAGTTTTATTGAGGAATACATCTACTTATTCTTCTAAGAAAGTTATAAAAATATTGAAAAATTGTCACTTGTTTTTAAAAATGGTTTTCTTTTGCTCATATTTAAAACAGATTTCTCTCTGTTTTGATTAAAATGGTTTTTTCTTAAATTATATCTCCCTTATCCATAAAGAAGGTTTTATCTTATTTTTTAAAAATATTTTTCTCTCTTTTTAGAAGATTACTTCTTACTATTTTGAAAGATTGCTTCCTAGTTTTAAAAAGATTTTCTTTTACTTTAAAAAGAATTTCTCTTGGTTTTACCAAAAATGGTTTTACTTTTAATTAAAAAAATAATTCTTCTTCACTTTATTTAAAAGTTTTTTAAAAATTTCTTCTGAGGTTTTTTAAAACTTTAGTCAAATTTTATGCAGACAGTTTATTTTCCAACGCTTTCTTTTCGATCTTATTAAAAAGTTTCCTCATACGTGCAAAAGGTTTATTCTTGTTTTTTGAGAAGATTTCCATTTACTTTCAAAAAAGTTATTTTTGGTTTTGTTTCAATTTTTACGTATTCTTAAAAGATTTCTTATTAATTTCATTTAGAAGGTTCTACTTTTCTTTTTAAAAGATTTCCTTATGATTTGATAAAGATGGTTGCTTTTTAAGTTTCAAATTTTTTTTATAAAAATTTATTTTTTTCCAAGATTTCTTGTGAGTTTTATTAAGAAATTAGTTATCTTATTCTTCTAAGAAATTTATAAAAAAAACTTCAAATTAGTTTACAATTATTTATAAATACATAAAAATTTAATTACATTAAATTTTCTCTTGATTTTCAGAGATTGCTTCTAGGAGTGATTGAAAAGTTTTCACTCATATTTAAAAAATATTTCATTCTGATTTGACTAAAAAAAAATTTATTTTTAAATTATTTTTGCTTGATTTTAATAAAAACGTTTCATCTTATTTTTAAATTTTTTTTTCTATTTATATAAGATTTCCTCTTACTTTTTAAAGATTAGTTTTGTCATTTTAGAAAATTTCGTTTTACTTTAAATGGTATTTTTTTATTATATCACAAAGGTTTCGCTTTTATTTTGAAAATAATTCCTTATTTCATTTCAATTCATTTAAAAGTTTTCTTTTTTAAAGTAATTTCTTCTTGATTTTATTGATAAGGTTTCCTTTTATTTTTTAAGTTTTTTTTTCTATTACATTAAAAAGGTTTTCCCTTATTTTACGTAGATTGAAAAAGGCTCTTTTTCTTTAAAAAAAATATCGTTAGAAGGTTTCTACACTATATGATTTGCAAGGTTTTCTCTTATTTTTAAAATATTTCTTCTTGTTTTTATTAAAAATTGCTATTTTATTTTTCGACGATTTCTAGTGAGTTTTATGAAGAAAACAAATCTTATTCTTTTCAGATATCTAGTGAAATTTATTATGAAGTTATTCTCCTTCAAATGGTTAGATACCATAGGTAAATCCTGTTGAAGTTGTTCCAGTTTACAGGGTATTTTTGGATGTGTCTATACATGAGTAACGCAGCACCGAGTTGTATTATTGAGTTGAAGCAATTAAGTGCGCTATTGCGCTGATACACTTGTTTTATAACTTTCGACTTGTTTCAGAGACAATAAACTTGTATTTATCTGCTTGATTGCAATATTTACTTTGAACGAAGTAGAGTTCGGCTTCATGCTTGTAATGAGGTGCAATTATTTTTGGTTAATGCTAAGCTACGCGCTTCGTTCAGACATGCTAAACATTAATTTTTTTTATTGATTTAATAATAACCATTTTTATAATATGCTTCTTTTGATGAAAAATATTGTTACAGCACTGTGAATATATTTGTTGTTTCTATTTCAAGTGAGGCTTAAATGAGCTTATTAGAATACATCCACTATCCAACTCACTACACTCAAAAACTTTAACTCAGCACTTAATGCGCTATTCAAATAAATACCTAACTTCGTTGATTAAATAAAGCATTTTTTTAAAATCAAATATTTTCAAAGCATGTCAGAATGATGTTTTTTAGTAATTAAATTGCTTTTTCTTAGTGAAGCTAATTAGAATATTAAAATATGAGAGAAATAAAAAAAAATAAAAATTGAAGTGTGTGAAATAAAAATGTGTAAAATGACAGTTATGATGACAGTAAATGATGTAAATAAAAATGAGAGAAATAGAAAAATGGTAACTGAAGTCCTATTTTTAATAATTTTAAATACTGCTTTGCGCAGTGAAAATAAACTACAAATTTTTGGTCTCAGAATTGTACAAATTTTGTATCATTTCAAAGACAACACTCCCATTAAGATAAGTCCAAAATAATTTGGCCTAACTTACTAAATAATTTTTTAGTAATTTGCAAGATAGTTTCCGATGTGTTCTTGATGCTCACAGTAAAAATTCTTCTTAAAATATCTTTTTAATCGAAAAGAAAAATCCAAAATAGTTTTGAAAGAAAAAATTTTGTTTCATTTTATCTTTTTATAATTTTGGAAATAAATAAAAAATAGGATTTTGGTAAATTTTCAAAAAACGAAAAAAATCTACCAAAAACGACAAATTTTGCAAATTTGGATAGACATTTACTAATACCATGAACACTATTAGCTGTGGTTTCTTTTTTTTAATTGGTAACTCTGAAGCTTTATCTTAAGGGCTATAAAAAGATAAACTCCGGATTGTTCCACCTTTTTGAAAAAATTTATTTTGAATATACAATGCAGTGCAACTAATTAACAACGACGCAACTGAACTGGCCAAAGTCGCTATAAAATATATTTTTCTTCGAATATCTTTGAAAATTTTTCTGCCATGATTGTCTAATTAAAGTTATCTTTTAATAAAATCCTTTCTTATTTAAATAAATGGAAGTGGATTAAGGTCTAGGCTACATGAAGACCAGTTCAATAATTTAACTCATTTTGTCATTTCGGATCGTTGTCCTGTTGAAAGATCCATGCTATGGGCATGTAGTCATCAGCAAATGGTAACATAACGTCATTCGGAGTTGAAATGTATTGAAACTGAGCCATATGTCCTTGAATTTTGTGAATGGGTCCAACACCATGACACAACATAACCATGTTTTAATGTGGGGCGAGTATAATTGGGATAAAATTCTTTGGACCACGGCCTTTCCATCTGAAGAGACCAGGGGTTGAAAATAAACTGTACGAAAAAACAAACTCTTCATCTGCTAAATCTGCGAAAGCAAACAGTTTCACTATCTGCTTAGGTTTGGATCTTTGCTACAAACAGAAATGCGTACCAAAGCGAACAGAAAATTAAGATAGAAAGAAAACTATTGTTTTGTGTTCTAAGAAAACAACAAGTATTTCGTTTTTTAGATTTTGTTGTCACGATCACAACCACAACAAGTAACAAATGTTGTGTTCGTTTTGCTACGGAAATTCAAAAAGAATATCGTCATGTTTTAAGCAGCATTTTTTTTTTAAGCTAAGATTTTTGAAGTCTCGTTCTGTTGATTTGCTTGCATGAAAATTTCAATAACCGATAGATTTGTACGACATGGTTTTAGTGACATGATTGTTTGTATGCGGACACCCAGAAGGGTGGCAGGTAGAATGTAGGTGTTTTCAGAAGAATTTTTGAGGGGAAAAATTAATATGACCAGCTCATACATTTCACGCTCCTAGTTATCGAATTTTTGATATCTTTCTTATACTTTTAAACGAGCAATATTTATTTGTTTGTTTATTTGTTTATATGTTTGTTTGTTAACGGCCCAAACGATTTTGATGAAACTTTCAGTATAGGGATTTACAGGGGCGAAAAAGCGATCTACCTTGGTCTCGTTTCTGAGATAATTCGTTTAGCAGCGCACGTAGGGGTATATGACCGATTTAGGAAGCCAAAATTAATTTATTCGGTAAAAATTTTCTATTTAAGTCTGTTATTTGATTTTAACCCTGCACGACCATTGGGACATATGCAACACTATTCAACATTGCAAAAAAATTTGTTAAGCAGTGCACATTGGGGTATTTGACCGATTTAGGTAGCCAAAACTAATTTATACGGTTATTAGTTTCAATTCTAGTCTACTTTTTGATTTTAACCCTGTACGACCATGGGGACATGTTAAAGCAAATGTTCCCTTAGGCGGGAGACAGCTAAAAATTAAATTTTTTTACAATAACGCTAAGAAATGAAGCAGAACATTGATTTTGTGCTGTTAACATACATAATCTCTTAAGCGAATAGGCAGCTAAGCGATTTAAACTGCATATATGTACATTTATTAGACGATGTGTTTGTTTGAAAAACAATGTTCGAAGTGAGAAAACAACAAACATACATTAAAATTCTGCTAATAAACTACTATTAATTAAAGTTAAAAAATTTGCTAATAGTAAGAAATCTATACTTTGCAGTGCTTAGCCATAATCAGCCTCATAGCGTAAAAACTGTGGCTTTTACGATAAAACTGTTAATGGTATTTTTGAAGATAACTATCTGATTTACAATTTTGTTGCATGCATATATTACCTCTGACATAAAGGAGCGGATATGTTGGCGAATGACCGAATTCGGTGAACTTTGAGCACAAATATCTTTAAGTGCGTACATGGTATCAAATTGAAGTAATTATGTAGTAAGAGGTTTTCATTCACAAAAACCCTCAGGCAAAGTCAAAAGTTTCGTCACAGAAAAATACCAAGGATGCAGACAAATTGGTTTTGACGAGTAGTTTTCAAAAATATATTAAGCCGGTGAGGTTAAAAATTCGTTCCACTCTAATGCACTTATTAAAATCATACTTTTTTATTCAAATATTTACAATAAGTTGAACAATTTTGTCTTTATTCGTTTTCAATAAAGAACTAGGTTTGTGACGGATGTCATTTTGCGAATGCGGATCTGTAAAGGGCCTTCTTTGAGGATGCGGATGCGGACAATTGAATCTAAGAACCGCGGGTGGCGTATGCGGATGCTCTCAGTTAAATTTTAAATATTGATTTTTACATCATTTAAAAACAAATTCTAAATGTTTGATAGTTGAAATCATACTTTAGTAAATATTTTTTTATTATTGCTAATATTTATTTTTTATGTAAACCTTTTTAAAGAATAAAATAACAAACTCATTAATTACAAAAAAAAAGTATAAATATTAAATTTAAAAGACTTTTATAGTTATTTAGCTCAACTAGACAAACTTAAAGCAGAACTTTAATTATTAAAATTATTTTCAAAATTATGTTAATACAGTACCTCAGAAGTTAGAAGCTGTTTTTAAGTCGGGATTTTCTAATTTCTGAAATCTTATCATTTCGGAGTTAAAATTTGTAAAGTTGAATTTATAATAATATTGCTCAAGCAATAATTTAAAGATATAGTTACTGGATAAAAATAACGCACTTATAATGTTTAGAAAATTATACACATTTTTATGTAAATGGCCTTATTTCGTAAAACGTCCTTTTGTCTAGTAAATTTCGTTTTCATATGAAGCAAAACAAAATCTTTTTCTCTCACTGAAATTTTCTTATGAAAATTATTGCCACACAAAAGACTCCAAGTGAATTGATTGCGTACATTAAGCATAATAAGTAGTGTTCGACCGATACCGTAATTTTGACCGAAACCGAATATTCGGCCTAGGCGAAACCAGAACCGAAACTGGTTATTTATAATTTAAGTTTTCTCAAATAATTTTTTTTTTAAAGAAAAAAAAGGAACTCTCATACACAAAAGAAAAAAATTTAATACAAAATAAAGTATTACTTGAATATTGCAGTTTATAATAAATAATTGAAGTTTGCTAAAATAATAAATGAGACTATTTTTAATTTATTTTTTATTACTAAAGTATTGCCTACTTTATATCTTCCGTACACACTCAAAATAGTATGCACCTACAATGTACATTTTTATAGAACTACAAAGCAGTCTTTTTGTTTTTTTAAAGGTTTAGTATTATAAAAATGGAAATATTTTGTTTTCTTTTCCTTTATTCCACACACACAAAATTCGTTCGTAAGTTTAATTAACAATTTTGGCTTCAGTACCTATAAAACTTTAATATTAATTACAATAGGTATGATAAAATCGAAAATGATAATATCGAACGCATTAAATTAACCAAAATATTTTGCGTTGACACGATAAATCAAATAATAGGCTAATTCATAATTTTTTATTAGTACAATGCGTTGTAAATATTTTTATTAAACCAAACATATGTATTTGAATTAAATAACTGATGCAAGAAATTTTTACCAAAAATACCTCAATATGGCCTCAATATAGCAGAATAGCCAAAACAAACACAAAGGTCCGAAACTGGCCGTAACCGAAACCGAAACCGAATATTCTACACTATAATAAGGTCACAAGCTTCATTTTAAATTTTTCGTAGAAAACGCTGCACTGTTAAATATAAATTGCACAAACAATTACCTCGGAAATTAAAATACAATCTTCTAATTTCAGAAGATTTAATGTTTTCAAAATTCAACTTCTAATTTCTAGATGATTATAGTTTTATTAGCTTCTTATTTCTGAGGTTTTACTGTATTTAATTTTTTATAAAGGGTAAATTGTATTTTATAAAAAGTAAAGTATATACTTGATGGCTTCTTAGTTTTTTAACTTCTTCTTTTTTTGTTAATAATAAAATACAGGTCTTAGATGCGGATGCGGAGGCGAATATCAAAAAATTAATAATGCAAAAAGTGCATATTATTCATAAATATAATAATAATTTCATTTTTAAACACTCCTTACTCGCAAAAAATTAGGATAGAAATTAAAAATGTCATTTCTAATATCTAGACCATTCCTTAAATTTGAAATAACCTATCTTCCCCGCTGTGCACTGTCCAATCGCCGAGACATTGTATTTTTCACGAACAAAACGTTACCTCATATATATATGCACAAAAGCACAACGCATCTATTTATAATATAATAACAACAAATTCAATAAAAGCAACAAAACAAAGAAAAATTCCAACGCAATAACTTTTTCAACACAAAAAAAAAGTCGCATCATAAATGAAACGAACAAACATTGCAGACCTCTCTTTGTATTTTGGTGCTTCCATCAACCTACAAGAGATCGCTAAAGATACTTTACTTTGATTGTTTTTGTGCCCGCGATTCAAAAGCATAACACCGAGAGGAAGTTTTTTCTATTCGAAAAAAGAAACATTTCATTTTGCTTTTCTCTCTCATCTCTGCTTGCTTCGGTTTGTGCTACTTTTTGAATCGGAGAGAGAAAACTAAACAAACCAAAATACTTGTTGTGATCTTAAGAAGAAACAAACAGAACAGAAAAATACTTTTCTTTAGAGTTTGTTTGCGAGCCCTGGAAGAGACTCTATTGATCTTGTATTCATCAGAAAACAAGACTTTAGTTCAATCAATGACAGTCCAGTGGCTATATTTTTTGGTGAGCTCCAAACGCTTTTTATTTATACACTCCGACAGTAATGGCTTCTTCCGGGAAATTCTTTCAAACAGCCCATTCTCTCGCAATCGTCACACGAATTTCATTTGTTGTCTTCTGAGGAAAATTTTAAGATTCGCGTACTGTCAGCTCATTTTCTCTGGCAGTAGTTTTACGTACGTAGGCAGTAGGTACGTTTGCGGGGTACCTTTTTTTACCGTCTTGTTCTTTTTAAAATATCACACAGCATTGAATATCATCTTTTAAGAAAAAGATCGGCGTTGCTAATTATGTGCACGGATGTTTCTTCGCTGTTTTTCTTTATAAAAGCTCACAGATGATTCAGTAACCGCACTAATTAAAAAAATTTGATACTTTGTTGACAACAGTAATACCATATAGAGAAAACAATGAGGATTTATCCCATCTGTGCTAAATATTTGTAGTTTTAAGAAGGATCTTACAGAAAGTAGCATGTAAATAATTAGTTACACGGCACTAAACATCTAAATCAGAAAATTGCTCTAGAATTGCTTGAATATAGGTTCAAGGGAGATACCCCTAAAAACTAATCGATTTGAATCATTTTAAGTATACATCTATTGCTTTATGTTTTAAGCATTTTAACGAAATTTTATTAAGATCAGTCAACTTTTGTGTCTACCTCCCATACAAAATTATGTAAAAATTTAATATAGGTCCAAGAGATGTACCACTAAAAATAATCATTTTAAACCATTTTCAGTACACATCTATTACTTTACATTTTAATTTTTTTGAAAAAATGTTATTAAGATCGGTAATTTTTTGTGTATATCTCCCATACAAAATTTTGAAAAAATTTAATATGGGACCAAGGGAGGTGTCACCAAAGACTAATCGATTTCAATAATTTTTGTTATTTTTCTTACATAGTTTAAACTTACTAAGCATACAAAATTTCATTATTCTAAGAGCACTGCTTCTATTTATTTCCAAATTTGTATGAGCGCAAGGCACGTAACGAGGTCTATGGGCTGAGGGGCAAAAACTGATGGAATCATCGTAGATACTTTTTTTTTTTTAAACATGCAATAAAAATTGAGTTGAGCTACTACAGCTTTTTCGCACTTTCTCCGCATGAGATCATCTTAAGAACCAGCCCAAATAACATTAAATCATCTCAATAAGGCCATTCACAGCGCTGGAATACGCTGGTCTGCCATTTGTACGATTTGCTATATGTACGCCAATTTACGAGAGCGTATTTTGCTTTGTTGTTGTTTTGCATACAAACGCAAATACGCAGGCACGCGTAAATAAAAGCAGCCCTTGGACGTGTTTTTTGTACCTCGTATTTTTAGTTTTTTTTATATAATTTTTTAAGTAGTGTCACTTCTAGTAATTGCCCTTATATTTTATATTTACAGGTAAAATAAATAAACATTGTCCCAGGAAAATTATGAATATGTTTTAACCCCAAAAAGTTCTTGCTTGCCTTAAAATTGCTATATAAATGCACCTGATGAACGTACCGAAATTCATAATAATATTCAAAATAACAGTTTCGAGAAGCCAAGATATCCCATTACAATTTTTAAGCGTATATTTTAAAAATTTGAGTGAATATGAATTCAAACAATAAGTACAGATGCATAAAAATATCTAATAAGTGTTGCGCTTCGCTTCGTAAAATAAGTGAAAACGAGGCTGCAAATATAATTGAATATTTTCCAGCTGTCGCCAGCATTCATTGTAGCCGTATTTGCGAAACTTGCCGGAATACACTGAAAAAAGCGCGCAGTCGTAATGAATCCAACGTGGAGCAGAATGAAGTCTCAAATTATTTACCAACAACGCCCAGCGATGAAATTAGGGAAGAATTGAATGAACTTCCAACTTGTACCAGCCGTAATGCAAACATCGAAAGCAACGAACTCATTGAAAATATAAATGATCATATTATTCCTCATCTACCAAACCAAATGTCGCCTCTTAAGAGGAAATATATCAAACGAGATGCATACAGAAATAGAAAATCACTGCAAATTTTGGAAAATGTAGCAGATTCACTTGGAGCTGATCCATTGTCTGATTTGTCAGCGCAACTTGAAAACGTCAAAGCCATTTACGAAGAAATTTTGCAAAACATCAAATATCAAATAGAGAACAGCTCAAATCTTTTGGAAAAGCAAAAACTTTTATCTCTCTTACCAATCAATATGAGTCACGCAGAAATTAAAGATCGTTTTGGGGATGATATATCTCACGATTGTATCAAAAAAAGTAAAGATATCCAAAGGAATAAAACGAAGTTTGCAGATATCAATCTTTTAAAAATGAGCACACGTAGTTTACCAACCGAAACTCTAAGCACAGTGAAGTTATTTTATGAAGATGATGAAATTAGCCGAATGATGCCAGGATCGCAAGATTCAATTACTATTAAACAAGGAAAGATACGTGAAAAAGTTCAAAAAAGACTGATTTTATCTTCACTACGCGAATCTTACTACGAATTTAAAAAAAAAACATCCCTTGGCCAAAGTGGGTTTTACAAAATTTACAATGTTAAGGCCAAAAAATTGTATGAAACTTGGAGTTGGAAACCAGCAAAATATCTGTGTATGCACATTGCATCAGAATATGAAATTGATGTTTGAAAAAAGTGGCTTAAAATCAATTTGTATTGAAAGAGAATGCACATTTACCGACTACAAAGATGTTCTCAAATTCGTTGTTTGTAATGGTGACATAGAAAAAAGCGAGTGTTGCGTTTCAATGTGTGGTCACTGCTTCAAAAATTTAAATAATCTAAAAACGCATATGCTAAAACATTTTGAAAATAACCAAACTGAAGAAATAATATACAAAAAGTGGAATACAACGATTAGATGTGTTCTGGAAACGTTAACCACCAACCCAGAATCATTTGTCAGCGATTTTACTAAACACATCAAAGTTCTGATTCCGCAGCATTTCATAGCAAAGCGACAATCTGAATTTATCAGCAATAAAAGAGCGGCGCTGTTATCAGGAGAAATGTTAATTCAAATGGACTTTGCTGAAAATTATGCATTTATTGTACAAGATGCCGTGCAAGGATACCATTGGAATAATGATCAGGCTACAATACATCCGTTCGTTATTTATTACAAAGGTAATTATTTTAATATTTTGGTATTAGTAAACACATCCATCCACATTCATCAAAATATTTAATATTTTTTATTTATTTGTTTTTTTCCTTTGTTTGTTTATTTTCAGATAACGATAAATTAACTCATAAAAGCTTCGCCACAATATCTGATTGCAATACCCATGATAGTATAGCAGTTCATCTATATATTTCAAAAATGATACAGTTCGTGAAGGCCAATATAACCAACAATATTAATAAAATCATGTACGCATCAGATGGTGCAGGAGCACAATATAAAAATAAATATAACTTCATTAATTTATGCCATCACAAATCCGATTTTGGTATTGACGCTGAATGGCACTTTTATGCTACCAGTCACGGAAAATCTGCATGCGATGGAATCGGAGGAACATTGAAGAGAGGTGCTCGAAATTATAGTATTGCAAATAAAAATGAAATCCAGATAACGAGGCAACTCTATCACTGGGCATCAGAAACATATAAGACTACCATACAAGTTGCTTACGCAGATGCTGACGAATACAACAACGTTAAGGAAAAGCTATTTTCAAGATATAAAGAAGCTCAAACTATAACAGGAACTCAAGGCTTTCATTCATTCATTCCGATAAATGAAACTTTTGTACATGTGCGCAGATATTCTGACTGTGCCAAATTTGAGCAGCGCAAAATTTCTTACAAATAATTAACTTAAAAAAAATGTAAATAAAATAAAACACAAATTAATAAAAACATGGCAAATAATATAAATAATTGTTGATGGTTTTTTATTTGTAAACATTTAAAAAATGTTATAATTGTTGAACTATTTTGTAAATGTGTAAGAAT
The DNA here is from genome assembly GCA_963920525.1 of Dichetophora obliterata. Lineage (NCBI taxonomy): Eukaryota > Metazoa > Arthropoda > Insecta > Diptera > Sciomyzidae > Dichetophora > Dichetophora obliterata. The sequence continues at coordinate 208,965,975 of OY986437.1, read as the reverse complement.
GTGACCTGATATTTTCGCTGTTATTCGAATTATTTCGAAAACTTTCGGTACGTATTACTAGAAGTGACACTACTTAAAAAATTGGGGTTAAAACATATTCATAATTTTCCTAGGACTATGTTTATTTATTTAACCAGTAAATATAAAATATAAGGGCAATTACTAGAAGTGACACTACTTAAAAAATTATATAAAAATAACTAAAAAAGAACCCATTTTTATTTTTTGATATGGTATAGGTGAAGGATAAACCTTTCTAAAAAAGTAATACACTTTAAAAAAACCCTTGATCTTTTTGGATTTTTCGTTAGTTAAAATTTTCTTTTTTTTATAAATTTTTTACAGTGTAATGTTTTTTAAGTCATAAAACGTGTCATAAATTCTTTTAATGATACCAAGATCATGTAAATCGGTTCAGCCGATTCTGAGTTATTGTAGTTTAAATGGAGCTCTTTTTGACCATTTTCGCGTTTTTTCGAAAACTTTCCCACTGTGCCACGCCCAAAAAATCGCAAAACAGTCATTTCTAAAAATGTGAGTTTGTTTGTATTAATCAAATTTAGCTATGAACAAAATTTCATCGATATCTGAGGGGGTCGGGTTCAATGCATCTCGATTTTTACATGAAATTCATCATACATCACAGGGTTTCACAATTTCTTTATACGACAGTCACATGGCGAGGTGCTCACAGTTTGAACAATAACAAATGCTACATGAAATTTAGCATGTTAAATATAAACTATTACTTTATAAATATAAAACGCCACACAAATTTTCATCAAGATCAGCAACGCCCTTCACCCTCCCCCCATAGAAAATTAACAACAAAAGTGCAATACCTCGAGTTGTAGATAGTGTTAAAGCCAAATAAACTAATATTTTTATTGATGGATACACAAAATGACCATATAAAAATTTCATCAATATTTGCCACGTCCTTTATCCACCTCCCATACAAAACGAAGAATAAAAGTGCAATATCTCAAGTTGTAACAAAGTATTTGCAAAAAAAGAGAACTATTTTATTTTATTAACTGCGTTCACATAATTATCATATAAAACTTTCATCAAGATCTACCACGCCCTTAGCTCAGCTCCCATACAAAATTAGGAATAAAAGTGCAATATCTCGATTTATAAAAAGTATTATAAAAGAAATTAACTATTTTTTTACTAACTACATTCACATAACTATCATATAACAATTTCATCAAGATATGCCCTTTGGCCATCTCCCATAAAAAATTGAGAATAAAAGTGCAATTTCTTCAGGAGTAGAATGTGTAATGAACAAAATTAATTAACTTTTTATTTACTTAATTTACATAATTACCGTATAAAAATTTAATCATGATCTGCCACGCCCTTCGCCCACCTCCCATACAAAATTGTAGAATGTTGTATAATGTTAAGTTAGGTTAGGTTAAGGTGGCGGCAGATTTTTGCACAGTCCCAATTAGACCAAAATTGGTAAGTTGTGATACCACAGAATGAAGAAAGGAAGTAATCTTTCTTCTTGCCAAGTTCTTAATGTGGCAGAAGCTTTAGAAACATGTGATATTAAATCTTAAGCATGTGTTATGCGTTGACTGTTAAATCAAGTTGCTAAGCTAAGCGTTCCTCTCTACAAACTTTTTCTACCACCACAAATTACAACTTTTCGTCGTAAATTGATGTGTTTTAAAGTTCATTTGATTAGAAATAAAGAAAGAAAGGTTAAAGCGTAGAACCATGGCCTGGCAGGATTCGCACTCGAGACCTCTCGGTAAAAGTCCAACGCGTTTCCACTCGACTATCGTTGCCGCCTCCAGTTGTAGAAAGTATAAGAAAGAAAATTAAGCTTTAACTGTGGACGCGGGATCTCAGAGGCCGCCACATATTCGCGATTTCCGAGAATCACATGGTTTTCCCCTATCTATTTGGATAAGTAATACAGAATACAGTACTTCTAGTTGCTTAAAAATCGTAAAGAGACAAGGTTGAGCTGTCAATAGATTGGTAAGTAAATACACAGAGAAAACAACATTTTCAAAAGTGGCAGGAACGTGCCACTTTTAAAACGTTTAACCCATATTTAGCACTTCTAACTTTTATTTTCATTTTAAGAACGAACATTTTAAAATGAAATAGTAAAACGTTTATATAAAACGAACGATAAAAACAAAAATTTCAAAACTACATTTCAAAACTAAAATGTTCGTTTAATTTTTTACAATGGACATTTTAAAATGCAATAGTGAAACGATTATTTTCATTTTTAAAACGAAAACTTTCATTAGTTCCATTTCCCATTAATATAAAACATTTCCAAAAACTGCCATTTTCATTATTTTTATTAATTAAAAAGTGTTTTATTGGTTTTCAAAATTATAGTTTTATTTCAATTATTTTATCAACAGCTATGTCCCATTTCGTTCAAATATGTTAGATGATGATACTCTATCCCGGCGTCTATAAAAAATAGCATTTTCCAGATATTATTTCTTTTATTTTAAATACTTAAATACTTACTTAATACTTAATTTGAGTGATGAAATCGAGAATGAAAAATATTTTGACATGAATTTAATAGTTGTGAGCTTTTTGGATCAAGTAAGTTTGAATATTTTATTTTCTGTGTTTTTAACAAGTTTTTTAAACAATGTATTGGTTTCACACCTCTACTCAAATTGTATTTATATATTTATACGAATAATCATTTTACTACGTCATATTAAAACGTTCGTACTTGTTTTAAAAACGTTTCGTTCTACTTTTTTATTCTACTCTTTGAGAGGAAGTTCGATGTATCTATTCCCTCTCGAGAAGAGTGGGAACAAGAAAACCGTTCACCTCACAATGTCATTGAGATCTTTACGGATGGATCAAAACTAGATGGCAAAGTAGGTGGAGGAGTCTACTCAGAAGCATTAAGCATCAATATAGCCTTCAGGCTCCCTGACCATTGCAGTGTATTTCAAGCTGAAATCGCTGCTATACATGAAGCGCTAACTTGGCTTCAGAAAAATGATATATCTTCCATGGATATATGCATACTTTCTGACAGTCAGGCCGCTCTGAAAGCCCTAGGAACTGTTGAAATAACATCTGAAACAGTTTTCAACTGCCGCAGATCTCTAAACGAGATGGCAGAGCAGCTCAAAAATATCCTATGCTGGATTCCTGAACATAGGGATTTTCTAGATAACTGCAGAGCAGATGAACTCGCTCGCACAGGTACTACCAAACAACTATCTTCAGACAAGACAAACCTTGGTATTCCTCTCACCACATGTAAGCTCCTTACACATGAGTTATCCTGTATTAACACCAACAAAAGATGGTCAGCAGGTAACACTTGTAATATAGCACGGCAAATCTGGCCCAAACTCAATCTGAAGCGTTCAAAAGAACTCATATCTCTTAGTAGAGATCACATTGGCACCATGATAGGGATCCTGACAGGGCACTGCCTTATTGGCAGGCACGCTCAAAGATTAAACATACCCCACAACGACTTCTGCAGAAGCTGTAGAGATGAGGAGGAGGTGGAATCTACAGAACACCTTCTCTGCACCTGCCCAGCGCTGGCTCAAAAACGTTTTCTTCACCTAAACAACTGGTTTTTCAGAGACCTCGAAGAACTCTCGGAAATATCGATATACCGTATCCTAAGCTTTGTGAACAGCTCAAGCTGGTTTGAATAGAGAAGGGAGATCAACCCCTGTGGTACCACAATGGGCCTTATTGGCCTAAGTGCGTCTCAATTTAAGGCAGCCACTCTAACCTAACCTAACCTAACCTACTTTTCTATTTAAAAATGGGCGTTTTCATTAGCTATGGCGTAAAATCCTTTTTAAAAATATTAATTTTACTAAACGTTTTTAAAATGTGCGTTTTTGTTTTCTTAGTGTAAGAAATAAATATTAATAATTATGTTGATTTTTTATGATTTAAATACAAATTCTAAATGTTTGATAGTTTAAATCATTCTTGATTTTAAATACAAATTCTAGTTGTTTCATAGTTCAAAAACGTTTATTGCGCTTAAGGTCAAAGTTAGAACAATTAATTGTTCTAACGAATCTTTCCAAAGAAACAACAACAACAACAACAACAAAGTTTTTTCAATATGAAAAGGAAAAAATCACTAGCTGATGTTATTGCAGTTTCGGCCGTGCTAAAGGCTTCATCAGAAATCAACTATCAAACAACTAGAATTTGTATTTAAAATCAAGTATGATTTAAACTATCAAACATTTAGAATTTGTATTTAAATCACATAAAATCAACATAATAAATAACCAGGTCATTTAGGAAAATAATAATTAATATAATAAATAATAATAAATAGACAAAACTTGACGTCCCTACTTAAAGGTTAACTTGTTTTTCTTTTAACTTGTTTCACTTTAATATCGCATAATTTTTTATTCAGATTAGCCACGTCATTCACCTGCCTCTCACACAATATTTAATGAAGTTTATAAAAAAATTAAAAAATATTTTAATACATAGGTTTGTTTAAATTTTACATAAATCTTAAGAATGAGAAAAATAACAGAGAAAATTACTGACTATCATCAGATTTATTTGTAGAGTCACTCGACACAAAGTCGAGAAATCGAGATCAGAAATTGAAGTAATTTTACCATTATTCGTATCATCTTCATTTAAAATTAATTCATTGATTTCATTATCATAATTCGTTTTTTTTTTTTCAATTTTTTTTCTAAGAGAAGATTAAAAAAGAATCTGATGAAACCAGTAACCCACGGAATAGATCTTTATTGCATAGTTCTCAAAAGTTTTTACGGGTATGATTTAAGCTAATTTTTCTAAACTCTTTATGACTAGCTAAGGCAATACAATGATTATTTTTACATATTTAAGCCTACAACCTTCACTTTAATTCTTACCCACTTTTTAAGGGAGAGTAAATTGTAACCAAACTTAATACAAAATTCTAGTGAATAATGTAGTCAAAACCTTTAAAACAATTTTAGATGAACCACTATGAAATCAGATGTGTACAACTTGAGAAATCTTCGTCCTGGCTAAAAACGACTTTTTTCGACACCACCTAGCAAGAAAAAGCTGCATATATATTAAGCTTTGTGTTATTTTCGTAAAAAAATTTCAAGTCTCTATATATTAATTGTCTTTGCACAGTAATGCTTTGAATTTAGCCCTTCTTTGTTTGAAATGTGGAATTTCACTTTGACATGTATTTTTTTGTACACAATTCATGCTTATTTTCGTCAAATCATACCTTAGAAAAGTGGTCATAAAATCCTTATTTGAAAGTAGTCTGAGACCAAATTTTGGAAATGTGTTAAGAAAGACATATTTTAAGACATACTTAAAAATAAAAAGTACAAAAACGTTTTTATTTTGTAATTGTGCTTGAAACTTTATAAAAAAGTTGTTATTTCTTTATAAAAATTTGCGCATTTTTATCAAAAAATGCTCCAAGAAACAGGCCATAATATCCTGTAAGTTTTTATTTTCAGCCTCCTAAATTTGAAAAAAATAGTTATTTTAAGACAAACTTAAAAAAAAACAAACAAAAATGCCATTTTTGTAAAATAAGTATATTTTTGCTAAGGTTTCGTATATGAATTATACTAAAATTTTTGAGATTTTTGAAAATATTCAGTACCAAGCTATACAAACTGAAATTTCGTAAAATTTTTAAGGCAGCATATAAACACCATAACTACCACAAATAAAAAAAAGATATCAAATAATCCTTTTAGATTCACATAAGAGGCATTCCACGGGAAATGGGAAAATGAGTTATATTCTTAAATTGATATGATTATAACCTAGGCTAGGATTTCGATGACACGTCATCTTTTTCCTGCTTCTCTAAGACATTTCCTGGGGACGAAATCGTTAAAATTTATCGGCACTTAACTCGTCGTGCCGTTCGTAATTTTACTTGATCACGGCTGTTGTAATTCGGCCACTGCTTATTTAGAACGTCCATTTATGTTTCCTAAATTCTAAATATGAAAAGTTTTTAGATAATTTTTTTTTGTCATTTTTCATCGTATTTAGTTTTCAGCTAATTTTTACTAGATTCAAGGCATTTTTTGGTAGTTTTTAGCAATATTTCATTTATTTTATTTTATTGTCATTTTTTGACATTTTTCATTTTTAGAGCATTTTTCGGGTTTTTAAGCAATTTTATATTAATTTTAAAATATTTTTTTTTTTTCGTATTAAAAAATGTAAAAATGCAAATTTTTATCTTATTCCTTCAAAAATAGTCCCTTCAATCAAAAACATTACCTCTCGACAAAGGAGTAGCTTTGTTTATAGACATCGATGAAAAAAAAGCTCTGCGCGTGGTGAAACTGACCAAAGGGTTTGTAGAAAGATGAAACATGTGTTAGATAAAAACTCAGGATATGCTAATTTTAGTTAACTCTATTTTTATGCTCTATTGCTGAAATATTAGAAGGTAAAATTTTAATACTATGAAATTAGAAGATCACTTTACATCCGCTGACATACCATCTCTTAAATATGTTCCTCTTGTCAGTGCAGAAGTAGAAAGAAGTTTTTCTGCTTACAAAAACATTTTGCCAGACAATCGACGTTCCTTCAATTTTAATAACTTAAAAATGTACCTTAAAATATAATGTAACTCTATATATAAAAATTATATAAAATACATTTTACGTTAAGTAATGTTTTATTTTTAAAGCATAATTTTTTGTTTATTTTTTATGTAATTGTTTGCGTTTTTATGTCATTTTTGTCAGTTTTTAGGTCATTTTCTGCAGTTTTTAGGTCATTTTTGTCATTTCTTTTAGGTAATTTTTTGCAGTTTTTAGGTCATCAAAATCCGAGCCCTGGCTATAACCAATTTATTCTAAACGCAATGACAAGTTGTTATTATTTTGAACGAGTCATACGATTTTATCCCACCACTCCCACGATGTCCCACCAGTCACAATTTCCACTTTCTAAATTTTCTTGCAGAAACTAAACTTGGTGCTAGTTTTTAGTTTCCGTTGAAGTCTATTTAATCATTTTATAGCATAGTAAAAGACATCTGGTTATGTAAAGTATTTGGGCTAAAATCTCGATTGACAGTACAGAAGGCAGAAGTTCAGGTATTTTGACTGTCCCACCAGTCACAAACCCGCCAGATAAAGTTCGGGGATCTGCCTGTTCAAAGCCAGGATTAAAAGGGTGATGGTTGGTTATTAGGTGGACAATTTATGGGGCACTGCCCATGAATTGATCTCAGAATGAGTTCATTCCTGAAGCGCTGCTCTTCAATGTTCATCTGATTTCCGTAAAATAAAAAGGTTTACCTTCAGCCTTGGTTGTTGATGCCAAATCTTGGAGAAAGCATGTTTTTGGTATTAAGTTATCATTACATTATTTTTTTAATATGCTTTCGATGGACGATCAATTCAATATAACTTGAAGAGCGGGGGCAGTCATCCATCAATGATGAGGTGACCTGATCTATCGTTGTTCTGCAGACCTTGTTTTAGAATGATGGTTCTATGTAAGAAGCATAGAAGCCTTTAGCAGAGTATAAGCCAATTAGTATACTACGGCACACGCTTCCTAGTTTTCCAAAAGAGGCTTTTAAGAAGCCTTATATTACCGGGAAACCAATGGCTATTTTAACCTAGTCATGTACAATTCTAGTGACTGAAGGTGTCACAATCAAATAAAATTGTTCTAAGAACTTTTTGTCTGTAGACGGAATGTTGAAGAGCCTTGTCTGGTGGAACCTTGAGCCCGGGATTGACTGTCGTAGGCTTGGTCGTTCGGGGTTTCATACGCTCTGGTTGTGGTTAGACCAGGAAGATCGGTGTGAGTTACACTTAGTTGAACTCGGGTTGGCAATTCCCTTAAATTACTAAGAGAATGATAGTAGATAAACTCTCATTTATTTCAAACAGTAAATGTTAGGAAGGTAAACAATTACCGGATCAATATACTGTTACCTTTGGAATTTGAGAACAGGCGACGGGGAAACCTAAACAGTCTGAGTTGTGTTCACAAATGATTGGCCAACCTGATGACATATGCGACAGCACCATAGTAAGCATCGCTTCCTAGTTTTTCATGACAAAGATTCCCCTTTTGATCATGATGACGAAGTTGCGTGCCAAAAAGTAAGGGTTATATTATCGGTATTTATACCGATATAACCCAAGTTTATTTTAATAACCTAGTCATGTGCAATTTTAGTGGCTGAAGTTTTCACGGTCATGTATGTAGTTCAATTGAACTTTTCAATGTTAGTCTGTGCCATGAAATTAGGTAACCTTTCTGGTGGATCTTTTGAATTCCGAAGGGGCGTTGGCCGACGCTATATATTGGTTCCAAGCCTTGGAGCACCGTATAGTTAAGATTTCACGGCAGAGGTCTAGGTTAAACACATACAAGACTTCTGTCCCACCAGTCACACTCCTTTAACCAATGAAATATCACCAAAATATTTATATGAGTTATTTTTTTCGTCAAAAGGTTTATAATTTGGTTCATAATCTATTGTAAATTATCTATTTGATCATTATATTACATCAAAATACAAAGTTACAGGTCTAAACATTAGAGATTCTGGAGTAAACTGTCCCACCAGTCACTATGGAAAGCCCCATAATTAACACTCTAAACTATAAATTTGCATACTAACTTTTTCGAATTTATGATTTTTTTTTCATACCTACTTTTGTCCACCTCTTTACACTGTGCGTCGTCAAATTGTAAAGGCGATAGAGAAAATTGAAAACTTTTCAACCGCAACGAATGCCGTGCAATAAAATTTATTAACCGAATTAAATAAAAAAAAATATAAAAAAATGCAGTATAAAAAAGGGGTGGAATAATAAAAATTAATAATAACTACACAAAAGAGAAAAAAACCGAAAACCTTAATCTATTTTTAAATATTTTATGCATTTTATTTACAAACTCAATGCAAATTGATTCAATGAAGCGAACGTTGTGATGATGTCTCGTTATGATTGAAAACAGAAAAAATGCTGTTGCAGGAATGGAAAAAGAGTTTGCATGCTACTGTGAAAGCATTAAATTTACAATTTTCAATTATATTATGTAGATGGAAATTCTTCTCGTACTTACTATTTTCTATCTACATGTTTAACAATTTTAATAAATTAGGAAACTTTTCATTCGTGACCATTGCTATTTTATGGTAAGGTATTTTTGTAATTTTGACTCTATATTGAAAATTATAGAAACTTTCATTAGTAAATTAAATGTAATCTACTACATTTTTGACCTTCTACTACAAAGTATGTGTCCTACTCCTTTAAGCCCTAACTACTATTCTCACAACCCGGCTAAATTAAGTTTTCATTCTGCTCCAAACTGCAGCAGCAATACAAAAATATACAACAAAAACAACAACATGTTGCTGCTACTGCAGTCAACAATTCAATTGAATTGCAGGCATGACAAAATAAAGGATAAAGCATAAAAAAGGGGTTCACGGCATGTTAACTTTTATTTGCATTTTGTAGTTTTATATGCTCGTACATATTTAGCACTGTGACTAGAAGTATCCCAGTATAACTATGTACATGAGTGTGTGTATGCGTGCATGTGTCTACTGCTCTGCGTATTTGTATTAGTGCCTCAGTTGCCAGCACATATGTTGTTAGCTTCGAACGGCAATGTTAGCGTCAAAATCCAATTGAGTCACAGTCAATTGACTCTGGAGAAGAAGAGGTAGAATTTCTGGCACCTCCATCCATTATTCCACCCACTTTATCATCCACTTGGGTGCCTTGGATGTTTCAACTCTTGCTCGCTTATCATCGCTCAGTGCCGCCTCTATAGCAGATGTTGATGCTGTCAGTACAGTTTAAGTTTATAGGTTCCTAAGCTGGTGTGTGAACATTTCAAAAGTGTATTCGTGTGTTTGTGTGTGTGTGTGATATAAATGCGTGTGTTTCCGCTTACCATACTATTCGTAACGTTTGGTTGCTCCGAAAATGTACAACTTTTTTAACACCGTAACTTAAGCTAAATGTTCTTAAATATTTATTTGGACCGCTCATTCTAGCAGCTTCTTCTTTTCTACATGCTCTTCAGACGCTCTTTGTTGATATGAAGTGCTGACATAAAAAAAGCTGTTAAATTTTGAGAAAGGTTGTTTGTGTCGAAAAAACTAGATACAGCAGCTGATAAAATTAAGATTTTAAGGATGTTTCGAATATATAAATTAGGTGAATATGAAGCCTTTTTGTTTAAGCTTAAACTTTTTAGCCAAAACATGCTTAATAACAAATAATTTGGCAGAGAGCTTAGTGAGTAGAAATAAGATAAGAAAAGTTTTGACTTTAAACAAGATTATGTTGACTTTATATGATTTAAATACAAATTCTAAATGTTGATAGTTTTTATATGTTTTTCATTGGGCTTGGTATCGATCTTGATCTTCATCTTGATCTTAAACAATTTCTGAACCTAAATCATGACCTAAATTATTAGTATTGATATTGATATTGATCTGAAGCTTAATCTTGAGTTTTTTTTTAAACTTGACTTTGATATTAACCATGAACTTCATTTTAATCTTGATCTCAAACTATTTCAGCAACTTATCATAATTAGGATCTTAATCTATATCTTAATCTTGACTTTGATTTTGATCGCGATTTGGATCTTACTCTTGATTTTAAGCTTTGTTTTGATCTTGACTTTGATTTTAATTATTTCAAGTTTTTGATATTTATAGTGATACTGATACTGATTTTTATATTGATATTTATATTGATACTGATATAGATATTAATATTGATAAAAATCCTGCTCTTGTTCTTGATCTTTATCTTAATGTCAAGGATTTGGACTCAGATTTGAGCAACGATTTGAGCAAGGATAAGGACAAGTATTAGCTCAAAAATTTGGATCCATAAGGACTAGAAGAAACACAAGAATATGGACATGGATTAAAAAAGAATTAGGTCAAGCGGTAGGACAAGAACTAAACAAAGTATTAGGACAAGTCTTTGAACAAGTATTCGAACGAAGACTAGGACATGGATAAGGACAAGGACTAGGACAAAGATTTAGCACTGACTAATACAAGGATTAGAACACGAATTGAATTTGATGCCAGAACATATATAAGAATAAAGATAAGTTCAAGTATTAGAACAAGGATAAGGACAACATTTCAGCAAGGATTTGTACAGAAATTTGAGTAAAAATAAAGACAAGGTTTTAAACGAGAATTTAGACAAAAATTTTGACAAGGATTGAAACAAAGACTTATACAAGGATTTCGATATAGATTAAAAAAGAATTCTTGCAAGGAACTAGACAAGGAGCAGTACAAGGATTAAGACAAGGACTTAGACAAGGTACAAGTATAAATGCAAGAATTAGAACAGAATAAGGTCAAGGGCTATAACAAGAATTAAGACAAGGACTGGAACAAGTTTTAAGACTATGTGGGCTGGAACAAGTTTAAAAAAAATTAGAACAAGAAGCAGTATAAAGACTAAGACAATTTTTTACAAGAATTAAGACAAGGATTAAGATTTTTAGAAAAACAAGACAAGGATTAGAAGAAGAATTAGGTCAAGGGCTTGAGCAAAAATTAAGTCAATGATTAGAAAAAGTATTAAAGCAAAGACTAGAACAAGAATAAGGACAAGGATTGAGCAAGGACTAAGATTTGGACACATATTATAACAAGGATTTTAACAAAAATTGAGATTAAGAATAGGGCTAGGGCAGGAATTAGAGAAGAACTGGATAAATATTAAAAAAGGGACTAGGATAAATGCTAGTATAAGGATTTAGAAAATTAGTCCTCACACATTTCATGATCCTTGATCGCGGTAAACATTTGCAAGGTCTCAACGGCACGGACAACATACCTTTAGTATGTTGTCACGTTAAACTTTTTATGGTTGTGTCAAGATCATAGCCAACTAATATATGTGTAAAAAGTTTTGAGACTAAATTCAAACTTACGTCATTTGAACAACAAACCAACAGTATTAAATTCGTTCTCAATGGTATTAACCTTTATTCATAAACTATCAAAAAACACATTTAGAGAATACTTAACGGTCCGTTGTCTTCGATTTTTCGCAGTTTGTATCGAACCTTCAAAATCATGTTTTGGAAGACAGATCCACTTCCTTCAACTTGCGCTTTATTCTGCCTATCAACTGTTGCCCGTTTTGAGCCTCCCAGACATTCTCGTACACTTTACGTTCGAGTATGCTCCAAAAATCTTCGATTGGACGTGCCTGTGGGAGGTTTGGAGGATTGTCCTTTTTTGGTACAAATTCAATATTTTGTTCATTGAGCCATTCCATCGTTAATTTCAAATAATGACTGCTTGCAAGGTCCGGCCAAAACATCTATTCACCGTTGGCGTGATATTTTTCGATGAATTGCTTCAATTTCGGTAAGCATTCAGCAATATAAATGTCAGAATTGATCGCTTTGGCTTTGTTTGCACACCAACATTTTTGGCTAAAACTTTGCTTTGCCGGCATATTTAACATTTTCTGGTGTTGCTTCAATGTTGTCAGTGTAGAATCCATCATTGCCACTCAACTCATGGTGCGAAAAAGTGAAGTAAGATTCATCATCATCAAAATCATGAATTTTCCACCAGCAAAGTGTTTGAGACGAAGTGCACAGCATCATTTGGGTATTATTTCGAGTTGACTGGTCGTATTTTTTGGTGCTCGTTTACGTTTTCGATGGATAACGCCGTTTTTTTTTTCAAAATGTTGTGGACTGTTTTGTTACAGTTTTTGGCACTTGACAGCAGACTTTTCGTTGCACTGGCACTTAGTTTTGGTGGGCAACCAGATTTTCTGGCTCTTTATCAACTCGGCAATCTTTGAGAACACGATAGATTGTTGCTCGCGAGATTGGCTTTGTACCCAGTTTTTCAAAAAGGTTAGCAATAGATTTTCGTAAATCTAATTTGTACGCCATCGCGAATGGATATTTAGTAATGGTTTGTGTTTGACAACGAAGCAGAAGTACCGTATTGTGTGCTGTGTGCTTAGTTGACATATTTGCGTTTGTTAATGTAATGTTACAAACGCCTGAAAGTAGTCTCAAAACTTTTTACATATATAATATAATATATTATGGTATATATATAATATAATAAATATATAATATAATATAATATATATTTGGTAACGACGTTACCAAAATGCACAAAGGCCTTAAACGACATTTTTGAAATTTTACAGGAGAAGCAAAAAACTCTGTGAAATCTAAAAAAAAACAATTTCGTTAATTTATTTGATGCAGTTTAGGCATAAATAATTCATTAATTCCAGAATCCTTGGACATTGAATTCTGTTGTGTTCATGTTAAGTTTGGTTCCTTGAGCCTTTTTATTACATGCTCATATATTCCTCCCCTTTCTACCTTAGAAGTTTATAGCAAACATTTGGCTTCTATTAGTAAAGTTTGCTCAAAACTGCAATCTAATGATCATATTTTAATAACTGGAGATTTTAACCTGCCAAACGTTTCTTGGAACTGTTGTTCTGAAATTCCTGAAATATTTTTACCTTCGTCTGAAAGTTCATCCGATAATTACTTTTTAAACGAGCTCTCAATCCAAGGGCTATTCCAACTTAACTGCATTTTTAACAAAAATAATCGTTTGCTTGATCTGGTGTTTTTTGATGACAGCAATATCGCATCTGTGTCTAAATCAGATCCTCTGGTTACACCCGAAGATTCTCATCATCCAACATTAGAAATTATTTTAAATTTTCCAAAACCATCTGTACAGTATTATGATTCTCAACCACCTATTGAGTTTAACTTTAAAAAAACAAACTACGTGATTTTAAAGAATAACTTGTCTAACATAAACTGGAATTCTATTCTAAATATTAATACAAAAAGTTTATCTTCTCAGAGTCTTGATGATGCGGTATATGCGTTTAATAGAACGCTCAATGATTGTTTTCTTAAAGCTGTTCCGCAAAGGAAAGCCTCTTTGACATCGGGTCCGGTATGGTATACAAATGAATTAAGAAAAATGAGGAACTTTTTGGATGCGATTTTGGATGCTATACCTCGATTAAATACAGTTATCAACAGTTATGCAAACAATCCTATAATACCTACTTAACAAAAGTAAAATTAAACATCAAATCTGATGCTAAATCCTTCTGGAACTTTGTTAACACAAAACGCAAGATTGATTCCTATCCTTCTTTTATGAAGTATAATTCGGTTGAGTCTGATAATGATAATAGTATTTGCAATCTTTTTGCTGACTTTTTCAAGACGACTTATTCATCATCGTCCTATGATTATTTAAGTTATCCTTTCAATATTCAATCTGGGGATATTTATTTCCCAATAATTGACACAAACACAGTCTTATCATTTTTAAAAAATATTAAAACATCATATAAAAGTGGTCCTGATAACATACCTTCATGTATATTAAAATACTGCTGTGAAGAATTAGTAACTCCAATCTCTTTACTAATTACTTCATCATTAAAATCCTGATATTTTCCTGCAGCCTGGAAGCATTCATTTATCATTCCACTGCATAAATCCGGAAATAGGTCTTTAATTGATAACTACCGTGGCATCGCAAAATTAAGCGCTTTGCCTAAACTTTTAGAGGCAATTGTTACATCACGACTATCGCATAGCGTTAAATCTTTAACGTCTCCTTTCCAACATGGATTACTTTCTGGAAAATCTACTGTTACTAACCTTCTCGAATTTACATCAAAAACTATAGAAAAATTTAGAAAAGGCATGCAGACTGATGTTTTTTACACGGATTTTAGCAAAGCTTTTGACGTTGTAAATCACAAACTATTGATCTTAAAATTACATCTTGTTGGATTTCCTATACCGTTGGTAAAGTGGATTGAATCTTACTTAAGCAATAGAACAGTCTGAACATTTTTAAGCTCAAGAAATCACATGAGTTTCCTGTTACTTCAGGAGTACCCTTCTGTTTCTACTTTTTATAAACGATTTGCCATCTGTCATAATCAGAGCAGACCGAAACAGCACGAAAAAAAGTCATTTTCAGCACAGCAAATAAGCACTAAAAAATGACGAAATAGCACAATAATAAGCACTAAAAACTCTTTAATTAAAACAAATATTTTTAAACAAAAAAAAGTTTATAATCATATTCCTTTTTTAATATAAAAAAACAGAGAATGTACACTCACTCAAGGTAGGTATATTTTAATGTAAACACTAAAAGAAAATATATCAAAAAATAAGTTCAGTATACTGCTGTCCTAAGAAAGAAAGTCCCAAACGCCACAATTCCAAAATTGAGATAAGGGCAGATTCGGAGAGTGAATGAGTTTCTCTTTTTGTGTTAAGTTAAGAATTTCCAGTTTCAACTGCAAATGACTGAAAAACGTTAAGTTAAATGGTCACATCTACCACTTCTAGTGTAAAAAACAGTAAAAGCTGAATATCTCAAAACTACTGAAATGGAAATATGACTTTCTTTATTAGGACGACAGTATAGTCATTGGGGTACTTATAAAAATATTAGAGTATATTATTAGGTGCTGCTTTAAATTGCTGCTTAAAAAAATTAATGAACGGCGCTTTTGATTTAGCAAGTGTTTAAATTTTGAAAATGATCGCTCAAAATCCGACGATGCTACAGGACAGTATTTAAAAAGAGCAAGTTCTTGCGGTGAATAGAAATCAAGAAACTTATTTCCTGAATATATACCTTTATGAATAACTTTGTTTATATCTAAAATTATGGGATATCTTTTGGTACTCTGAAGTATATTTTTATTTTAAGAAAAACTCTTCGCGATCCAAGGAGGCTAAAGTC
This sequence comes from Dichetophora obliterata, assembly GCA_963920525.1. Taxonomy (NCBI): domain Eukaryota; kingdom Metazoa; phylum Arthropoda; class Insecta; order Diptera; family Sciomyzidae; genus Dichetophora; species Dichetophora obliterata. Next base: position 208,950,146 of record OY986437.1, on the reverse strand, counting down.
TTGCGTGTTTTCTTTACAATGTCAATACTTTCATTAAACCCAAGTACTTGGGTTTCAAGTTTTTCAATTGAACGAACGATTGAGGAAAACTGACATTTAATGAATGCGAGCTCAGATTTTAAACTGTTGAATTGAAACAGTTCTTTGGCCACGCAGATTGCATCAGAATCTTCGTCACTGAATTTTTCCGTTACAGTTTTAACTTCATCAAAATTATAGCAAAAATAAATGGCTGCTTTTAGCCACGTACCCCATCGCGTTTTTATAGGATTTGGTGGCAATTGAGTATTTGGGAAAGCAAGTTTGAATGCATTACGACATGATAAAACTTAAAATTGCGAAACAAATTACAAGTAAGCAGTAAAAAAGCAATAGTCGGTCTAGCTCTTTCACTTCATGTGTAGGGAATAAAAACATAAAGTGGATCTTACTTTTATTTAAACTGATTTAACATTTAATATATATCTATTGACAGTTGGGAATTGAATGCGGATAAACTCGGCAATTCGATGCAGACCATGTGCAAAACATGTTAAATGAATCATCTTCGGATATAAAACTTGCAGCGCACTGGCAGCGCTTAGCATATAGGCTGCTGCATCCGTAACAAGCACCAGCACTTTTCCATATTCAATGCCTAAATATATGCATTTGAAATAAACAAATTAACTTAAACACAAATGTACCATTTGGCCACGCAAGCTCAACGAGTCATTGAAAAAGGCACCCACATTGCTAGCGTTCACCCATACTGCTGCTTCAACTGTTGCCACATTAAACAGATTCGATGTTTTACGTTCGAAAGAATTTTCGTCGCTATCTTATATGGCGAAAACAAAATTGACTACCAGGCGTTATTCCACATCTATCGTTTCGTCAATCGACGAGAAATCATCGCGACCATCTTCTTTTTGCACTTTGTACAAAGTGCGTAAATATCTATTCCGAAGTACTGTTTCACTTGGTACAGAACTATTTGTATAGCGCTCTAAAAACATCTTTACACTTGAGTGGGCCACCTTACAAGAAATTAATTGTAAAGCTAGAAGTATATTTTTTTGGTCTTTACTCACTTCTTTTAAAGAAATATTTGCTTCCAAAAATGCAGCACAAAAATCCATAGGAAACACAGAACTCGACTTTTCCTGATAATGGGAAAGTAGTATTTGCTTTGAGTACTTGCCTCACGTTCTGACGCCACGGTCTTAGGTTTTTGGGAATTCAAGTGTTGCTCGACATTATTAAGCCTTTTTGTCGACACTTGCGTATTGCAAAACACACAAAACAAAACAGAGTCATCGCTGCTAAAAATGCCCGGATGCCCGGATTTATACGGGTGATAAATTCTTTAAATGGTTCTTTCACTTTCGGCATACTTTTTTCATTTTAGAGTAGTCGCACGCACTATTCAATTTCCAATTTGCAAAAATTTTGTATCTAAATGTTGATGGCGACTGCTTTTTAGCACAATTATTTTTTATAAGTTGTCAAATAAATAACAGCAGCTAATACTTAAACGATAATACGGAGGTGTTCAAAATATTGTGCATTTGATGTTTGGATAAGTTTAATTTTGTACATTAAAAGGAGGCATAAGAGATGCCTGTTTGCAATATAAAAAAAAAATATTGGACTGGTAAAGTAAAGCAAAAATGTTGAAAATAAGTACTTACAGTGACACATATTCGTATAAACGCACTCTTAATTTTAAATTTGCTACCTTCTCTCTCTTTTATTAATGCATTATTCAAAACAAATTCAAACTCATATTGTTCACTAAACTAACGGAAATTTGTACTGAGTGCAAAAAGCTGTTTTCGTTGTTGTTGTTTTATATAAATCAGTTCAGTTTAAATATTTTACTAAAAACAAGTACACATTCCTTTAAACGCACCTGAATAAGGAGGTCGAAAATATATTAGTGGTTTAAAGAAATAAGTATTTGCTTGTATTTAATTAACAATTGGTAAGTTTTGTTTAATTTAAATGTAAAAATATTTTCTTAATGATATTTTTTTAAGATTTTATCAAAATGCCAAAGGGAAAATACCTCAATGACACAGAAAAAGTCCAAATCAACCTGTACCATAAAGAGGGTTATTCAAATCGGGAAATTGGGCGGAGACTAGGAAGATCAGAAGCAGTCATCCGCTCTTTTTTAAAAACGGTGTTAATTATGGAGTAAAAAAATCCACGAAAGGCAATCGAAAACTGAGTATTTGCCAAGTTAATCAAATTAGGAAGGAAGCCACCACAAGTTTTTTGAACTCAACTCAAATAAAAGAAAAATTAGATCTTCCAGTGACAACGAGGCACATTGCACACATTTTACGTAACTCAGATAACGTTAAATGGAAAAAACCGGTGAGCAAGCCTGTGTTGAAGCCCCATCACAAAAAGGCGCGCTTAGACTTCGCCCAAAAACACATGCAATGGTCAACTGAGTGGGACAATGTTGTGTTTTCCGACGAAAAAAATTTAACTTAGATGGCCCAGACTCTTACAGCTGTTATTGGCATGATTTGCGAAACAATGACGTACATATGTCAAAAAGAAACTTTGGTGGTGGCAGCGTTATGGTGTGGGCGGCATTTTCATCTAGAGGTAAAGCAAATATCTGCTTTGTGCCGCCCAAAATGAATTCTAAAAAATACACGGAATTGTTGGATGATGCTCTCATTTCATTTTTGGATGATAAAATGGATGAAGACAGTATTTTTTAACAGGATAATGCTGCCATTCACGTTTCTAAAGAGGCATTAAAGTGGTTTGAAGAGCACAACATCCCACTTATGAAATGGCCTGCATGCAGTCCCGATTTGAATCCGGTGGAGAATCTTTGGGGATGCATATCACGGAAAATCTATGGACAAAAAGCCCAAGGACACCTTTACAAAACCGTGCTAGAGCTCAAGTTGGCCATTAAGGAAGCTTGGGAAGATTTAGATCGTCAGTTGCTGGAAAATTTAGTGAAGTCGATGCCGAATCGTATATTTGAAGTTATAAATAAAAATGGTGGACCAATTAATTATTGAAAATTAAATAAATACCCATTCCTATTGAAAATTAAGTTGATGCGTTTAAACGAATATGTACTTGTTTTAAGTAAAATATTTAAACTAAAATGATTTATATAAAGCAACAACAACGAAAACAGGTTTTTGCACTCAGTACAAATTTCCGTTAGTTTAGTAAACAATATGAGTTGGAATTTGTTTTGAGTAATGCATTAATAAAAGAGAGAGAAGGTAGCAAATTTAAAATTAAGAGTGCGTTTATACGAATATGTGTCACTGTATAAGCAAAATAAGCCGAAATAAGCACAAACACCCTGAATAAGCAAAATGCTGGGAAAACAAGCAAGAAGCATTTAAACTCGCTCTGGTCATAATGCATTCTAGCATCTTAATGTTTGCTGACGACGTCAAACTCTTCCTTTCTTTTGAAAATGATAATGACGCTGTATTTTTGCAAGCCGACATTGATCATCTTCATAACTGGTGCAAAACGAACCGTATGAACCTCAACATGAAGAAATGCAAGCATATGTCTTTCTCGCGCAAACCACCAATTAAATGTACCTTCAAACTTTGTGGTTATCCATTGGAGTCCTTAGATATTTTCAATGATCTTGGAGTTACAATGGATCCTAAACTAAGCTTCAATATTCATGTAAATAAAATAATAAATAGAGCAAATAGTAGTTTAGGGTTTATTAAACGCTGGGCAAAAGAGTTTAATGATCCATTCATAACGAAAACCTTATTCACTTCCCTAGTGCGGCCTATCTTAGAATACGCTTCAGTTGTTTGGTGCCCACGATACGGTTGTTACATAGACGACATTGAATCAGTGCAGAAACAATTTCTTTTGTTTTGCTTAAGCTATCTTTATTGTAATACTGATTTTCACTTATCACCTTATGAATATCGGTTACAACTCTTAAATCTTTCTTCTTTAAAAAATCGGAGAATTATGATAAATGCTTGTTGGATTATAAAACTTTTACATGGCTATGTAAACAGTCCATATTTATTGAGTAAAATATATTTTAACATTCCTCTTCGTCCTAGAAGATCTTTTGAGTTACTCCACATGAACTTTTGTAGAACTAATTATTTGCAAAATGAACCTCTTAGAAGCGCTTGCGGTGATTTTAATTTTGTATCTGATGTTATATCCTTAAGTGAATCCATGGACTCAATCAAACATAAAATTATAGATTACCTGCCGTCGTTGATTATGTAAAGTTCTTTCAAACATATATCTGATGCATCTGGTGATTTGTAAACACATTAATATAACAATCTAAATGGATAAATGGACCTAAGCGTAAAATGGAAAATTTTGGTGGATAAACATCTAAGTAATCTGAATGGACCTAAACCTGGGATCTTCAGTTGCCTCATATCTTCATGATGATTGTAACTACACTTGTCGAAGGTACCGTGGTGTCTTGGTGTCTTTTTACCTCTTGAAACACTACGTTAGATCGATTTGTAATATATTAATATGAGTGGCCGATAAGACCTAGTTTGTCTTGGTGCCTGCGTTCGCAACTGGTTTTCTTTATTTTATGAAAATTGGTTTGGCGAAGTTGACCTAGTTTGTCGAGTAACCACTCTGTCAAGCCAGGATTTCACCGGCTTCAGGGAGACAGAACGATATATATTATATATATACCTATTGGAGTGGTGTTTTATTGGGTATGAGACCTTGTTTGTCACACGACTCCGCCGTATACAAAAATTGTTGCTAACTTGACCTTGTTTGTCTTGAAAACGCAACCCTGCTATGCTGTCTGATTTTATCGATTTTGACTTAACTTTTTTTCTATTATTTTTTATACTTTAATAAAATTATATACTTTAAGCAATTTACTAAAACTTTTTAGTTTGTTAATAATACATTATTTCATTCAAAATCATACTTTATATTTTTGAATTGTATTAAATATCTTATTTTATAATTTTAAATTTGCTATAAAACCTGTTAAGGTTTAGCAATCAAGTAAATAAAAAAATAAAAAAAAAAAAATATATATATAGTCCAATGTGATCCTTGAGAAAAAATTGAATATTCTGATTTGTCTCAAAATTATGGCATTTAGAGCTTTTGTGCAATCAAAATCGTGAAAAAATGGTTGTTAGGGCTTTTGGTTATAGTATGAAAAACGGGGTTTATTTCATTTGAAATTCATCTTAACATAGAAAAAGAAACAAAATTAACCGAAATTACATTTAAAAAGAAGCAAGAATACAAAATTATTATAAAAATAGCAAAAGTCATTTCTAGGTGCATGGTACAAATGGTAAATTTTTGTAAAAACTTTGACAATCATAAGGTAATAAATTTTTGAGTTCTTGGAGATGGTCGTACTTCTTCTGAGATATAGGAAGTTGTTTCGCATGCAAAGGCTTGGGTTCAACTGCTTCGAAACGCTTTCTGGATTTTTGAGGAAGAGGTTCATATTCGGAAGTTATAAGTGTTTTATGAAATATTAGTCCTGATGCGTCGTACGCTAAGGCACGAAGCATGTTTACCGTCGGATCTCCAGCACATCTACCTGAAATAATGTTATTTTTTAAGTTTGTATTGACTTTTAGAATTTAATATTTTTCGCATACCTGGTCGAATCGAATCATACCGTTGCGGGATGCTTTCATAATCCAGAAAGTAATCAAATTGTAAATTATGAACTAGGAGTGGGCCGGGAGTCTTACGTGCTTCACGAATAAGCTCTTGAAATTGCGATGGTAGATGTATTTCTCTGTTTTTAATTTTTCGTTCTATTAGAGAGTGCGTGGAGTCACATTCCATTTGTGTATGTCCTTTGATTAAATATTTTTGTTCGATCGATATTTTACTCGCAACACAGAAGGAAAGCAAAGCGTTGGATAAAGTAGCATTGCGGTTTTGGTAGTTGCAGCCATCTGAATAAATGATAATATGATGAATTTCTGGTGATTTTGTGATGATATTTTTGAGGTGCTTAATAATTATCGTAGCAAAATTTGATGCTACAAGAGTTCCATTTGTTTCATCCCAAACATATTGTAGTTATCTGATTTATGGGTAGCTACATTATATACTGTGAAATTATGCAGTTGTAGCTTCGATTTGTAATAGGTTGCGTTAGCGTTCAGTTGAGGGAGTAATTTAACTGCTTGCATATCGACACAAAGTACCACACATAAACCAGAAAGAGCATTTGCGATATCATTGCATTTCTCATCTCGCATTAACTCGATTTCTTCTCGATGTTTTTGATATGATTCTTGAGGTACATTCTTCGTTCTATAAGATACACAAAAATCACATTCATCTTTTTTTGGACGAAAAATAGAACAGTTGAGGTTTTTGAAAAGTTTTACAAAAACCGGATATGATAGCGCAATATTGGCGTTTTCTTTATCTGATTCGCATTTATCCACATAGAACTTGTAAAGCTCATTATAGGACCTAAAGTTACCTTCAATGTATAATTTTTTGGTTTTTTTTCTGCAGTAATGGGATTCCATCATTGGGAGATTTCTTAACCAATTTTCTTAGTGAAAACGCTTTGCTTGATTCCTTTGTCCAGGAAGTGATAATCGCTTCAATTCAACTTGCACATTATTTCTTAATTCACTACTGAATTCAGTGCCATGTTGTCCAGTGTTATCTATCCAATTTCTTATCATATTCTCTTTTACACCCAAAGCAGATAGAAACATTTGGCGACAGACTTGGAATCGAGTTTTATCATTTTGCAAGAAAAATTCCAAAGTTTTTGAGCGTTGAGAGTTTTCGGATCTACGTCGCTTTATTTCAATACAATTGATCAGACCACTTACGTACATTTTTTTCTGTTCCCAGGACATTTCCCAAAAGCAATCGAAAATTTCCTTGCGAATGCTTTCATTGAAGCTTGAACAGTTCCGTTTAGTACTTATTTTACAAAAATTCGAATTACACGAAGGTCCTAGAGATCTGGCTGGTTTTTGGCAGTAACCTTCTCCGTTTTTTGATCTTCCAATGTACTGTTCGCCACGCATGCGTTTCTTAGACATGTTTTACGTTCGTATTTACCTTCCATTACCTCAATTTTAAAATCTTCGAGGTGTTAAACACTGTACATTTAAGCAAATATTGATGAAAATTTAACTTCACCCGAACCGTTCCAAAACTTAAATTATTTAATATTCAAACACGACTATAATCACAAGAAGACTTAAAAACGTAGAGTCAAGGACACAAAACTGTTGCCAACTAAAAATTTCACTGATCATCAAATGATACAAGTGTTGCTAATGCATGAGCAAAGAAATTTGTGTTAGTTAGGGCTTTTGTGCATGCAACTCGTTGTTTTTTTTTTTTGCGCAATGCTATGTTTTTGAAGAAAGGGCTTTTGTGTATTTGCTATAACAACGTTGTTTTTCACACCAGGGCCAAAAAATTTTGTGTGAATGTGTATTTCAGTATTGGCTATCAGAATTTGCAAAAAACCCATTTTGAAAAAATTGTCGTTTAGGGCCTTTGTGCATTTTAGTAACGATATCCTTTTTTTATAATTGAAGCTCAGTTCCTTTTTACGTAAACAATATACGTATAATACAAATGTTGAGTTCATTCACTGAATAGTACAGAAATGTCGGATTCTGGCAAAACTATGAACCATCGTCTTGACAAAACAAATATATTGTGCAAATGTGACCTTTAGGGAGAACCTGCTCAAGACCTTTAATTTTTTTAATTTTTTTTTTTCTTTAAAAATTCATTTACAACATAAAAAATATATTTGCCTTGCTTTAAGCTCAATAGGAAGTCTAAAAAGTCCCTAAAAAGTCAGTGAATTGATGAGTGTCTAGAGTACCGAATACAAGAATGAAAACTTTAATCGCGTTTTTCTCCAAGCATGTCATTTCCCGCGTTGTGGAATATAACTAAACAAGTCATTAATATATCAACTTCAAATTTTGCATTGAAAAACTTTTGTTTGGTTGATTTCAATTGACTCCAAGTGGCTGGATATTCCACAGGGCACATTGAAGGAGTCAAGATTGAGCAGCTGTAGAGCCCCCATTTTGTTTTCTTTTCTTATAAAATAAATTTGTATGTATACACTTGAACATCAATGTCAAAATGAAATTTTATTCAATGCTATTAATACTCTCAGTTTTTTGTTAAAAATTATTAATAAACCTGTTGTCTGGAGCAAGTTTCCTCTTTAATCGACCTCGATTCGCTTAAAAATTATGCCATCATAATCAGACATAGCAACAATTTTATATATAATGTAACCCTTATCAATATTTTATTCTTACGCTTTAATCCATATTCAAATTTGTTACTCTAGCTCAAAAATCAGCTTTAATCAATGCTGTAACTTGAACAATAACTGTCATTCTGACTTTTACAACTATTTTTTTAACTCTTTTTCAAACTCTTACTCTTACTCAAATTTTTTAACTCAAATTTGGTATTATTTTTGATATTTGCGTGTTTTTGCCTTTAAATGTGTTTCATCTTCAATCTTAATTTTCTGATTTTACAGCTGCGTGTGTAGGCTATATAAATATTTTAACATAAAGCACCTATACATGCAAAGCTACTCACACACGCACTCACATTTACATGTTGCATAGAAACAGCAGAATAGCAACCTTAAATCGCATTAAAATAATGCGTTTTCTTCTGTAAAAGCATTACTGTATAAAAATACATGACTTTTATATTTTCGCATGCTGCTGCATCTGCTATTTGGTGTGTGTTTGTGGGAATGTTTCATTGCTTGGCTCTATAATTTTTATAAATACTATACTTCGTACAATAAATTACATATTCTGCGGCAAAAATGTTAAAAAAAATTATATAAATTTCAAAAGAACTACTTTTATTTTTTATGAAAAGAAATGTTGTTGCAGAGTTGCCAGATAATCACACAACTTTTTTTTATTAAAAATATATAGAACTGCCTTAAGATAAATTGATTTTAATTTTATACAGAATAATCTAAGTCTTGATTTCAATTGAAAGAAATTTTATTTCGTTATTTATTTCTTAGATACTCACTTCATATCTGGCTCATCTCTTTATTACTTGTAATAAACCAGCATCTTGACTGATGACAAGCAGCTTTAATTTATATTTTAAATCTGTGAAATCTGTTAAATGAGCAGAAAATTGAGTTGGAACCCATTATTATTGAGTTGCTGCTGCTGCTTCACTTGTGACTGTGCCAAAAAGTAAGCTAAAGAAAAGTCGCTAAACATGCAAAGATTCTTCTTATCGTGTTGAAATTGTTATTGGCCTCGTCATCTGAAACACTTCAGACACCAACCGAAATATTTCTGCACTCTCCCCCGCCTCTTCCCCAGCTCTCCTCCACCACTTTTGCACTGTCATGCTTTTGTGTGAGTTAGTCTTTTAAAATTCATCACATTGGCAGCTCGTTGCATCTTCGAAATTCCTCTGAATAATTCTCGTTCTAAGCGTTAGCAGCGTAAAGTTTTTGCTCTTGTATACTCAACATCAATTTGGCTATGCACAGCCGACAATCATGGCTAATACAGCTAGTGTTGGGAATAATTTTTGCTTGCTAAGAAAAGGGTATGATGGTGATTGGGTGTTTGTTGCCGCCGTTTTAGTGCAAACTGCGTACAAATGCACTCGCATCCGAGCAAAAACATTGAAATCCTTTTTGCAGCACACAAAAACAAGTTGTTAGAACTTGTTGTTTCCACTTCATCTGAGCCTTATTTTGCATTCACTGACGCCATCATCCGAGCCATCCAACCAAGGACTGCCATTGAACATCAGTCTGATTCATTCAGAACAAAGATACTTCGTCCTTGCAAAGCAATCTCTCGTACATCTCTGATTTAAATCTATCTTCGCAGCAGCATTTGATTTTTATCTAATTTTTCATTGGTTGTTTTGGAGTGAGTATCTGTTCTATTTTGTTTGTTGTTTTCGATGCATTTGTGAGTATTTTGATGTTTCGTGTTGTTCAAGTTTTTATTTTTTTTTTCTTATTGCTTAGTTTTGGTATTTCAACTCAATTGACTGCGGTTTTATAGATCAATTAGTTTTAGTGAAAGTTTGCGATTGTTGGTCTTTTGACATGGTTAGGTTAGGTTAGGTTAAAGTGGCGGCCGGTCAAAGACTGGCCTACATAGAGCAGATATTTGGTCCGTTGTGGTACCACAGGGGATCTACTCCTCCTCTCCTAAGTGCTGTCGTGAAACCACCCTGAACTAATAATAAAAAGCAGTAGACGCTTAACGTCTACCTCCTCAAAATCCCTAAGATCATCAAAAAAGAGGCTTCCTAGATGCTTCTGTCTTGTGTGAGCTACAGCGGGGCATGAACAGAGGAGATACGATACCGACTCCTCCTCTTCCTCATCCCTGCAACTCCTGCTGAAGTCATTCGCATGAACACCCATTCTAAGGGCATGCCTACCTATAATAGAATGTCCTGTTATAACGCCTATCAGAATGGAAAGATCTTTCCTCGCCATTTGAGTGAGCTTCATCGTTCATTTTTCAGTAAAACTAGGCCACATCTGTCTAGCTGTGTTAGAGGTGGTGCTATGCTTTTACCTGAATTAGCCAATTCTGTGGCATGTTGCCTTAGAGCCAACTTGCAAGACGCAAGTGGCATGCGTAATGTTTCCATGTCCGGCAGCATCGTTGCCGCTGTGCCTTCCCTAGCGAGCTCATCCGCTTTACAATTTCCTGGAATGTCCCTATGCCCTGGTACCCAGATCAGATGGATGTCGAACTTATCAGCCATCTCATTAAGAGACGAGCGATTTTTAAGGGTTGTTGGTGATGTTAGGAACACACCTGCAAGGGATTTAATCGGCTTAATTGGCTGTCTGTAAAACTGTAGATATCTTTAGTTGATACCTCACTATACCTCAGCCATTCCACAGCTCTATAGATAGCCATTATTTCAGCTTGGAAGACGCTGCAATAATCTGGCAGTCTAAATGAGGTTCTGATGTCCAGATCCGTCAGTAAAAATATGTGTGCCAACTTGGCTTAGCGGCAGTAACCCGTCCCATTCAATTCTGGTTGGGATAAATGTGTGAAAGCCGTTCTCGAATGAGGGAGTGGCAATAGTGTAATCGATGTTACTGGGAACTGCTCCTGCAAGATCAATAATGGAGGAATGAACTGTATGAGTGTTAGTCCACTGCGAGGTTGCTCTGAGGCGAATGGCTGTTTCCTGCGCCAACCTTTTTTCCATAATATCAAAGGGTATTAAGCAAAGAACCGCATATAGCGCTTCCGATGAAGTGGACCTAAGCGCTCCGCTAATACATACGGCCGTAGTTCTTTGTACTTTCCCTAAAATTTTGCAATTAGACTATGTTTTTAGTGCTGTCCACCACACACATACACCGTATAACAAGATTGGCCTCACTATAACTGTGTAAGTCCAACGTGCAATATTTGGGGTAAGCCCCCAAGTTTTACCTATAGCTTTCCTACAGGCATATAAAGCAACATTGGCCTTCCTAGTTCGCTCAAGAATATTCGGTTTCCAGCTTTACTTTCTATCCAAAATAGCCCCTAAGTATTTTGCCTCTTCCACGAAGTTTAGCGGAGTGCCATCCAGACGTGGAGGAACTATGCGCGGAATTTTATATTTCCTCGTAAAAAAGACCGGTTCAGTTTTTTGGGGATTTACCCCCAGCCCACAACTTTTGGCCTGAGTATTAGGAAACTTTCCCTGTGCAGCAATAGCTACGTCATATGCATAGGCAATCACCTTGCAACCCACCTTTTCTATTTTCCTTAGAAGTACATACATTGCAATAGAAGCAGAAGTTTGAAAAGCAGACCGAATGGATAGAATTGCGTCACTCAAAGCAAAGCGAGCTGATCGCCTCGCAAGTCAAAGAAACACTTCAAGAGAGTGAATCCAGAATTCTCGCTGAACTTCGCCAAAATGTTGCAGAAATTACTTGCTGCCTACGCTCTGTTACTGAAAGAGTCACCCAGTTGGAAAACGCTGTTCCTGAGTTCAATATAGTTAAAGAAGAAGTAAGCACGCTCAGAGCTGAGGTTGAGGAGCTAAGGGCGAAGCTGGCCAAGCAGGAAAACACTGCTGTTGCATGCGATCTACGACTTAATGGCCTTCCATACTCCGATGGTAAAAATCTTCATGAAATTTTTTATAAAATATGTGCCTCCGTAAATATTCAACCACCCAACATTAAAAATATACACCGCATTAGGCAAAAAAAAACATCGCAGCCGAACCACAATGATAACACAATCATTGCTAAATTTTATACGCCGTTTGATAGAAATGTTGTGCTTAACTCAGTAGCAAAGTTCAGACGCCAAAACAATGACTTTATGCGCTTGCACCATGCGGGGTTCCAGTCAACTAAACCTTTCTACGTCAACGAAGGGCTAAGCAAAGACAATTCTATTATTCTTCAATCTGATCTTCAGTTCAAAAAACAGCAAAAATTCTCCGCTGCTTTCACTCGTCGAGGCATCGTCCATGTAAAACTAAAACCCAACGATAACCCGATCTACATTGATACTATGCTAAAACTAAATATTCTTGCAGAATCTGTCACAACTGAGCAGTACAACAACAACAACCAGCATAGCAACACAAATAATATGCTTCGCAACAATGAAGACAATTGTACAAGCAACTTGTTTCATATTACTGATGTCAACAACTGCACAACCTATGCTTGGTTTTCACCATGTCATTTTTTTGACGACACAAAAGCTTATCACGTGAAATATCACCTTAATAAAACTCTAGAACATTTTCTGCATAGCTCCATTTAATAATTTATTTGTTTTTTATTTTCCAAGATTGCCAAAGTTAGAAAAAATGTCAATATGTTGTTATTTTCAATTTGATTGACAACAACTGACCACTAAAAATGACATAGTGAAAACCGAGCATTTGCCAGGAATTTGTCATTTGCGCGAATCTTGAACACGTATCTTGCGATAGAACGTGGCGAGGGTGTCTTTTGAACCAACAGCGGCCACTGTGATAATTTTTGTTTAAGTGCACTTTTGTGCAAAAAAGCGCAACTGAACAAACCGATGGCATTTCACAAATAACATCGAAAGTGAAAACAGTATGGCAATCAATTGACTTATAAATTCGACGTCAGTCTGACATTCGATTTTATGTCAGTTTTTGGGTTTCAATGAAAACGCATTTGACGTCATATGGTCCAAATGCCTACTGACATCAGTGATTGTTGTCATTGAAATTGACTTAGTGAAAACCAGGCCTTAAAATTATGCTTGCTAACGTTTGTTTTAAAACCTCTATATTATGTTTGTTAGAATGCTTAGCACTAGAACTGCAGAAACAAAAGTGGGCAACACCACTATAAGAATCAAAACAACAAAAGGCTGCCCACAAGGCGGAGTCCTTTCTCCACTGCTGTGGAGTCTTGTTGTGGACGAATTATTAACGATGCTAACCGAGAATGGCATAAAATGTCAGGGTTACGCAGACGACATCGCCTTAATAGCGAGAGGGAAGTTCGAGGATACACTCTGTAACCTGATACAGAGAGGACTGTCAGTAACAAAGGAGTGGTACCTTTCACTAACAAAAGAAGCCTGCCAAACCTCCGAACAATGAGAATGGATGGCACTGAAATTCCCTTCAAAGGAGAAGTAAAGTATCTGGGACTTACACTAGATTCAAAGCTTCTCTGGAGAAGACATGCAGAGGTAACTATAAACAAAGCAACGCGAGCACTCATGGTATGTAGGAGCCTGGCGGGGAAAAGCTGGGGTTGTAACCCAATAATTCTCCGCTGGATGTATACCATGATGGTGAGACCCATCCTCACCTATGGTGCAATAGCATGGACTGAGAGAACCAAGCTAACCACAATGAGGAATATGCTAACAAGGGTGCAGAGACTGGCCTGTGTATGCATCACAGGGGCCATGAGAACATGCCCTACAGCAGCACTAGAAGTAATTCTGGACCTAACACCCTTACACCTTGTCATAGAGGGAGTAGCCAAGCGAACTCTGTTGTGCATTGTAAAAGAGGGGACAGGTTCAGGTAAAACTATCAGCAGTAGAGAGAAGGAGGATATTGCAAAGCACACTCCCTACATCGATCTACCAAGAGACGATATAGTAAAAAGGTATAACTTCGAAAAACACTTCGGAATTAAGCTTAGTACCAAGAAAGAGTGGGACAGCGAGATGATATCGCAGGTCAAGAAACCACACAGTATAGCATGGTATACAGATGGGTCCAAGACATTGGAAGGTATAGGCGCAGGGGTGTACGGGCCAAGAACCAAGCACTTTGAACCTATGGGGACAACACCCAGTATCTTCCAAGCGGAGATCCTAGCAATACAGCTGTGTGCACAATTCAATCTGGACCGTAAATACAAAGGTCAGGATATAGTTGTGATGTCAGACAGCCAAGCAGCAATCAAAGCATTAGTTTCCTGTGAGATATCATCGAGAATAACATGGGAATGCCTAACAAAACTCAACGAACTAGGCAAGAATAACACTGTTACTATACTTTGGGTCCCAGGACACAAAGGAATACAGGGTAACGAAGAAGCCGATGGACTAGCACGACAGGGTGCAGCCACAAAATTTATAGGGCCAGAACCATTCTGCGGATTGGGCACACATTCTATAAAAGAAGAACTAAGAAGGGAGGAGAGGCATAAACGATCAAACCTTTGGAAAAGCCTCCCAAAGCTAAGACAATCCAAATTGCTCCTCAGAGATTTTAACACTTGGAGAGCAAAATTGTGCATAAGCTTAGGCAAACCGAATCTTAGGATTCTAACGGGGTTCCTTACAGGACACTGTAAACTCAAATACCACCTGATGAAATTGGGCATAGAGACCGATAGTAACTGCCGTTTCTGTGAAGAAGCAGAGGAGACTCCAATACACCTACTTACAAACTGCGACGCCGTGGCTCGCAGACGTAAACTAGCACTGGGGAATTATGAGCTGAGTCTAGAGCAGGTTTCATCCCTTGAACCTAAGAATATTCTCAAATTCATTAGAGAAATAGGGCTGGATGAAATTCTGTAATCCGCAAACCCAGCGGAGCTTTGAGAAGGAGGTACAATAGATCTCATTTAGGTCGCAGTAAGCATCTCCACCACACAACATTAACATTAACATTATGTTTGTTTTCGGATTCATTCCAAAAAATTATTTATGTATGTAATAATTTATTAATATCATATGTTATCTTTAAAATTTTCAATTTAGCATATACTTATTTTTGTTATAACATTATTGCAATGCCCGTTTACAAAAAAAGCACGCATGGTAGCAAAAATACACCTCTTCTCACACATGTCAAACTTGTTGACTAGCGATCGACTTCGTTCCAAAGACAACGCGTTTAATTTAGTTCGAATACTGTGAAAGCAGAGGGCTGGACTTAATATATGCCATCTTAATGCGCAAAGTGTTGTTAATAAGATGGATGAATTAAGGTATATTTTCGAGATTTCAGGCGTTGATATTCTTTGTATTTCAGAAACATGGCTTAATGAGCATATGCACGATAATTTGTTCAATTTGAGTGGTTTTAAAATATTTCGCGCAGACAGATTGGGTCATGCAGGTGGTGCAGCTATCTATGTGCGTGATAATATCCCGTGTAAGCTAATTTGTAAGTCAGATACTTGTTGTTCTATTGAATATTTGTTTATTGCTATATCCAATGCAAATGAAAAGTTCCTTATTGGTAATGTTTACCGTCCCAATCGAACTATTGATATGATAAAACTTATTCAACTCATTGAAAATATCTCTCTTGGCTACTCACAAATTCTTATTGCAGGCGATTTTAGTAGCAATCTCTTAAAGGAAACTCACTTAGCTCTCGAAATGCAGACTTTAGGACTTTTTCCAGTCAACACTACTATGCCTACGGAGATTTAAAGTGAATTCAAAAATGGTAGGAAAATTGTTGTTGCAGAAATAGAATCAGAAAAAACAAAATTTTATTGTGAAAAATTCTCTTCTGCAATTGATAGCAAAAAAACATGGCAGGAAATAAAAAACATTGGAATGGGCATGTGTACAGGTTGTAATGGACTGTTTTTAAGTTTTATCAAAGCCAATAAAAAAAAAAAAAAAAAAAAAAAAAAAATATGTATTGTCTAAGATTAATATTGACTCTTGACTCATCATTGGCTCGTGCTCCAATAGTGGCCACCTCATTAGCGCGAACTACATTGTCCAGTTCTGACTTAGTAACAAGCTGAAGAAAAATAGCGGAAAACTTAATTACTTCGTTACCCTACGTACTAGTTATCAGCTTTAAATTGAACATGGTCATCATTTGTTTTATTAAACATTTAATGTCTTTTCAATTCGATGCAAAATACTTACACTTCAGTTGTATATAAATAATTACTTATTTGTTCTTATAATATAATTATTTATAATTATATCTCTATTTTGATATCTAATTTTTTTTTTAAAAAAAAATAATAAAATTTATAAATTAGGAGATATACGATATTTAATTGCCGCCTGTATTGAGTTTTTCGCTAGTTAAAAAAAAAAAACAAACAAAAAAAAAATAAAAATGCATTTACCTCTATCCCGCATGCAAGCATAAGAAAAAAAAATAAAAAACGTTATTCGATCGCCTGATGAGGAGAATAAGGTTGACCGCTGCAACGCGTGGCAGGAGAGTAAGTTTTTGGCAGCGAATCGAACAACATGTTCACGCGTCTTTATTTTTGAAGAAAAGAAAAAGTAAAGTTTAAAAAGAAGTGGTTGGAGTTATAATACTATGAAAAAAAAAAGAAACATCAAACTAATATAACTATATAAAGTTTAATAAACAACTAAATAAATAAAAAAAAAAAAAGGAGGAACAAAAAACTAAAATTACTATAAACTAGTGAAGAAATACGCTATGCTTATAAATGCAGCATGAGAACACAAACCATACCGAAAAGTTGCTAGATATTGCTAGCATAAGTAATTTTTTTCTAATGCTACTGAACGAGAAATTCTTGATAATTTTCTGGCCTAAAGATTGGATGAAACCAAACTAAAACTGGATAAAAAGGAGATAAACATAACGATAACACAACTGATATTGTCAACACCAAATTTAAAGTTTTTTTATGATTAAAAATGCATCGTATTTATTTTTTTATTTTTAATATTCCTTTTTGTTGTTTCCTTAATAGCATAAAAAAAATAAAATTAACAATTAGTCTAGATTCATATTATTAAGTTTACTTAAATAGTGTTTTAAAAGAAAAAAAAAAGAAAAAAAGGAGAGAAAAAAAAAATTAGTGAGAAATATTTTTTTTTATAAATGAGATTATTATAAAAAAATGGAACAAATGAAGTTTACATGCAGAAAGATACAGTATTAAAAAAGAAAATAAAAAAAAAAAAAAACAAAAAGATTACTTTGAATAATAGTAGTAACAACAAAACTAACAAAGATGCAACAACAAATTTAAGCGTAGGTTGGAAACAAAACAAAAAAAAAAAAAACTCATTTCTTCCTAGGTACTCTCCATTTTAATCGCTGGGCCCATCGATGACTCAAAGGAGAAAAACCAAGTAAGTAAATTCTAAACCATGAAAGAAATATTTATATTTTGAATTTTTGATTAAAACAAATAACTTTTTTTGTCAAATACAAAGAAGAAACAAAAAAAAAAAGAAGGAAGTTATAACCCTCTTAAAGGAAAAAAAGTGTAAAACGGGGTAACCCTATACATCAAGTGAATGAAACCTGGTAGAATCAAATCTTAATTTGGCTTAAACAACTATCACTATTTTTTTTAGGTGTTGTTGTTTTCGGTTTCATAACTGCAGTTTGACGTTTGAGTATTGTTGTTGTGATCTGTAGTTATGATTTTCTATTGAATTTTCAAAATGTTCATTTGTTTTGTGTCTCTCAAATAAATATCTCTTGTTATTTAAACGACTCAAAAAAAAATTCAATTTCAAGACGTTCGTACTAAAAACGTTTTAGTTTCTACTTAATTTTTTCTCTCTCTCGCAGCAATGGAATGTTAACACTATTATTGTATCATTAAATATTTAGTTTGTACTCTCTTGCGTTATATGATAATCAATTGCACTCAAATGGTTTTTTTTTCTCTCTCTCTTAAATTGATAGTTTTTTTATTTTGAATCTTTCTCAATGCATTGTGGAAACATAATTATCGTGTTTACGCACCTTATTGTTCTCTTTGAAAGTTAAAACAATGTTGTCAACTATTATGGATAATACTTTTCTGATTTTTATACTACTAAACATTAAACAAGATAGTTATATGGAAGAATCGTAGTTACTCACATGTATTACAGTCTAAAGAAAAAAAAAGTACTTATGTAAATATATATATGTATAAACATACAAAACAAAAAAAAAAAGAAAGAGAAAAAAAAACAATATAAGCATATGGTAACTTACCTTAAGATACAGCTATTCGTATTATATAATATTATATTATATTATATTATTTTATATTAAAATTTCCTTATAATAATAAAATCTGAAATGAATTGGTAAATTGAAACGTACGTGGTCTGAATTCTATTTGAAAGTTGTAGTTGTTGTTGATTTCAATTGGGGCTTTTATTAACATCTCAGAAAGCCATGGTAAGGGTGGGCATAGGAGTAACCAGCAAAAATGAATGCGTTACTATATGGTGTTTTCTGGGTAAGTTTGACTTGGTGACAGATATTTCTAAAAAGCTATCTTATTTAGTAGGTTTGATTTAATTTAGGTAATTTTTTTTCTTTTTTTCGTGTGCATATCTTGATGTTAGGGTTGCATGTGATGTTGGTGGTTTGTAGGTGTTTTCAGTTGCTTAGAGAACCTACGAAACTGAAGCTCCGGGTAAAGCTAGTGCACACGGGAGCAACTGAAGACAGCTGAAGATGTTCAAATGAAACAGTTTATATATATTTACACAAGCAAACCACACAGCTTAGCGCTAAGACTTATGGTTCAAGCCAACCGCATGTGCGATACCATAACAGAAATGGCGCCCAACGTGGGGCCCACGAAAGTATTCGTGAGTTCCTTTATTTTATCCCTTCCACCGCAGGACTAATCCTAAATGTTAGCTTAAATATTTTCATATTTGAATTTTGTAAATTCCGTGCCGCATGTGTATTCGTAGACTCACTGACTAAAAGGCTAAATGCTATTTCGTCCAGATTCTTATACAACATGTGTGCTTGGTGTTATTTCTTCAGACAAGTAATTTTGTTGTTAATGTAGTGAACTTGCAGTACAAATAAGCAATTTGCTAGTTTGCTGACCTGCATTAACATTTATTTATTTTATTCTGAAATAATTTGCCTCTTTCTACACATCTCTCATTGATGATCACTTGAGTAGAATATTTTTTTTGGAAGCATATGGTAAAGAAAATTAATGATTTCTTTTCATAACCAAAAGGTACACTTTGGCTGAACTATCATCAATGAAATATCATCATTTCAAGACTATCCCTTAAAACACCAACCAAATTTTCTTTAGCGACAACACAACCATCTTTAGAAAACAGACCACGGTATATATTCTAATAAATTTGAAAAAAAAAAACCTAAACTATCATACCTATCTTAATTTTTTTTTTGATTTCGAAATAGTTTATATTTGTATCTCAAAATGCCACTTTGTCGCAGCACAGATAACTTGTCGGCTCAAGGACAAAATTTATGTGTAATATGCCATGAAAACTTTTCTAATGGGGGTGAAATTTTACGCACCACCTGCAACCATAAATTCCATCGAGTGTGTTTAATAACTTGGCTCACGCGAAATCAAACATGTCCACAATGTCGCGCAGTTTGCTCACGTAGAGAATTTGGAGCTAATCCTACTCCAAATACTGGTGCCCGAACACGGTCTAGAGCCCAAGCTGAAGCCAATGTTTCAGCAAATAATACTGCTTCAAACCAACCTAGTGTGGCACAACCAAGTGACATTTTACAACCAGAAGTTTCTCGTGATGAAACTGCTGCAATTTCAGTA
The DNA here is from genome assembly GCA_963920525.1 of Dichetophora obliterata. NCBI lineage: Eukaryota > Metazoa > Arthropoda > Insecta > Diptera > Sciomyzidae > Dichetophora > Dichetophora obliterata. The sequence goes on along the minus strand of OY986437.1, from coordinate 208,930,117 downwards.
GGCCCCAATGTTAGTATCAATACTGAAACAGAAGTGAATGGTTCTGAGGAAACTCGAATTCGTAACTTAGTTAGCGCTGTCATATCAGCTAGACAGGCAAATGCGCTAGAGACGCTAGAAGCTCGAATGACACAACTTATCGAACAACGACTGGAAAGTTCATTGAACAATATAATGGGTCGGTTAAATCTTAATGATATGCAGGCTCGGGATACCATAGCAAGCCATTTTAATACCCCATATTCCAATCGGACTCATACAGTACCTGATTTACCGCATGATATGCCAAACCTTCGTAGTAACCCAGCAAATGTAAACATTGACAGGCAGGAACGATATCGATATAGCGATTCGGCTGTGGTTTCAAATTCGGGCAGAATCGCTCATTCAATTTCAAGTTGGGACATTAAGTTTGATGGAACAAGCAGTTTGCCTGTTGAAAGTATTATTTATAGAATAGAATCGCAAGTAATTGACACCTTAGGTGGAAATTTTAACCTTCTGTGTGAACATGTCCAGAGTTTATTTATTCAGGAAGCTAAAAATTGGTATTGGCGGTATCGACGTTCAGTCGATCGCGTAACTTGGCCTTCCTTATGCCAAGCATTGCGAACCAATTTTGGTGAACATAGAACAGATACGGATATTAAAGAAACAATACGAGGAAGACGACAAGGCAATATAGAATCTTTTGATGAGTACCGGAATTCCATTTTAAAAATGACAGAAAGTCTTCATATTCCTCTTGCCGAGTCGGAACTTGTAGAGATTATGCAACGAGGTTTGCGACCACGAATAAGACAGCAGTTGTTATATGTTCCAATAAATTCTTTAGCTGATTTGCGGAAATTCTGTTTACAAGGTGAGTCCTTGTTAAATGAAATATCGAAACCAAACACTGTGGCTAACGTTAACAACAATAGTGCAAGGCATGCGAGTTATTCATTAAGACGACAAATTAATGAAGTAGATGATCAATTTGAATTTCAGGCATTAGCTGAGACTGAACCTAGTATAAGTATTGAAGAGATAAATAGGCGCGCTAATAATTTTAAATTAGTTTGCTGGAACTGTCGTGTTGAAGGTCACAGATACTTTGATTGTCTTGAAGAGAGGAAATTATTTTGTTACGGATGCGGTGTTGCTGATACCTTTAAGCCAAATTGCAACCACTGCAATCCGGGAAACGTGAAAACGAGCGAAGGCTTCAATGTAAACCTTCGCAAAGACCAAACAAAACAGAATTAAAACAACCTTTACCACGCGAGTTCTCACACGAAAACGTTTCAAAGCTAAAAGTTATAATTCCATATGAAGAACGCTTAAGAATTTATAACCAGAAACGTTCTCAAATTTTTAAAGATGTAGAATGTCCGTCCGTTAATTCTTTTAATCGTTCGGCCAATCGAATCAAGAAATTTTGGGAAAAAGTAAAGTTTACTAGAAAACAAATTGAAAACATTGTTTGTGTGATTCAAAACAAAGCCCATGATTTAAGACCGTATGCTGAGATAGCAATATTAACCAAAACTTATCTTGGATTGTTAGATAGTGGTGCATGTGTGTCATGTATAGGTAGCAATCTAGCAAAAATTATCTACGATAGGTCAGATTTCACAAAACGTGAAACATCGGTTCGTACAGCGGATGGTAGACAACAGGTTGTTTATGGAACTATTTCTTTAGATGTCACATTTAAAAATAAAACAGAGAAAATTGAATTTTTTGTTGTTCCTAGTTTATCTCAAGAAATTATTTTAGGTGTCGACTTTTGGTCGAAATTTAAAATTGCACCAAATATTATAGCTGGAATTGAAACAATTGATAATGAAAAAACTATGCCTGAGCCAAATATGCACTTACTAAGCGATGTTCAAAAACTCCGCTTAAATTCAGTAAAGATGCTTTTTCCATCGTACGAACATGAAGGTCTAGGAAAAACTTCAATAATGGAGCACGTAATTGAGCTCGAACCAAACGTCCGTCCGATTAAACAAAGATACTATCCAATTTCTCCCGCCATTGAAAAACTCGTTCATGCAGAAATTGATGAAATGATCAAGTTAGGAGTAGTTGAAGAGGCACCTAACAGTCCATGGTCTAGTCCGGTCGTGTTGGTAAGAAAATCTGAAAAAGTCCGTCTGTGTCTCGATTCACGGAAAGTAAACAGTGTTACAATTAAGGATGCCTATCCATTACCACATATAGATGGTATACTTAGTAGGCTTCCAAAAGCAGAATTTATTAGTACGCTTGACTTACGTCGAGCATTTTGGCAAATTCCTTTAGCTAAAAATTCTAGAGATTTAACGTGTTTCACAGTCCCTAATCGGCCACTTTACAGGTATTGTGTTATGCCTTTCGGTCTCTGCAATGCACCACAAGCACTTTGTCGGCTGATGGATCGCGTTGTACCTCCAAACCTAAAAGACCAAGTATTTGTGTATTTGGATGACCTTCTTATCGTATCTGAAGACTTCAAGTCACATATGTGTAACCAATCATGGGACCAACCTAAGTTGGTTTGATCTGGGGAAGAGGGTAGGTGGACCCTTATAATAACAGCTAGCAATCAGCCCGTGGGGAGGTTCTTGCCTCTCTTCCAACCAGAACACCAATTGGTACTCTTTTAAAGAGTCCTCGAGTGGCCTTTATAAATATAAACAAAACAACAAAACCAAAAAAAACTATAGTAATGGACCAACCAAAAAAAATAATTAATGAAATATTACTAAAACTCACTCATAAAACTCAAAGGTGAAAGTCTTCAATTGGCAAAACAACAACAAAGACACTATCTTTAGGTGTTATTTGATAGGTCTTCTGATACCCGCCCTCCTTGATTCGTAAGGTAGTTTTTATTACGAATCCCAGACTTTACTTTACCCTCTCACTTTACCATACCACCAGACAATTTAGAGATTTAAGAATTCATGACTTGATGTCAATTAAAAAATATAGGGTTTCTCAAATAATTTCTTTTTTATTAATAACATTTGTTTTTCTACAGAAAATATACAACAATTCAATGTCATAACAGTCTGAAACTGATAATACTGGCTTTTAACTTAAATAATTTCGAATATAATAAAGGCTTTTATCTTAAATAATACAAGAAAAGAATTAATCCAGACTGTTTTGCTTTACTTAGTTTAGAATACGAATTCAAAATATAACCAGATTATACCAAATAGTATGCTACGAACTAGCGTGAAAAAAAAAGAAAAGCAAAAACAAATATATATAGACATAGGTATAGCATACTTAGTTGTGCTGGAATAAAAACAATATTTTCTTCGATATCTTAAAGTTGTTTTTTGTCTTTAATAAATATTTATGTACTTAAAACGCATTCCACTTTAATTTACTTGTATTGAATTCGTTTACAATTGCCTTTATTTACACAAAGACAATGTAACTTGCTGAAATTTAACCTCGACTCACAGGAGATAACCCACTGTGCAGAGTTATTACTTCAGTACTAATCAAAACAAAACAAAGAACCAAAATCATTATAGTAACAGTAAGATAGTGACAAGAAAAAAAAATCAAATAAAACAATGAATGAAAGCTTTCTGGTATAAGCAAATCTTAGCAAAACTTCATTGAGAACTTTTTTAAAAAAAGTCTCCACTTTTACGCGACGATTTACGCTACAACAACTATACTGCATTAAATATTAAAGCTCCTGAGCGAGAGCGAGCGCGACATGACGATCATCATATGTTCATTTTCTCCGTTCTTTCTTTCTTTGTTCTTTTTTTTTTTTATATTTTTAAGTTAAACATTAATAATTTTGGCACTAATCTTTAGCAAAAAAAAACTGATCTTATGTTAAGGATACTTTGATTCGACTAAGAAAATTTGAGCATTTTGGTATTTAAAGTTAGCAATAGATAGACAATAAATTAAAATGATGATGACTTACTTGTAATACAGGAACATGTTGCAAGGCCTTACAGAATGTTGCTGCTGCAGTTAGGGCTGGAGAAAAAGTTTATAAGTTAACTATGATGACTTATTTCTGCTCAAATGTTGGGTTAACGTTTAATAGGACTTAAGAACCGAATTTTTGTTGTTTTTTTTTTTTTTTTTGGTTTTGTTTTGTCTCTTTGTTTTGTTTTGTTTTCGTTTTCGTTTTATATTTTCAGCACAAATCGGCTAGCATAGCTATCGCTGTAAATCTTTTCAGCCAATATATATGTATCAATTTTTTCCTTTTGATCTTATTATGTTAAATTTCCGCGATTATTTCTAAAATATTGTAAGCTTAAGTATTTAATTTAGGTATACATACTCATTAAGTAAACTTTTTTTTTTTTTTATACCAATAATTAGCCATTTTACAACTACTTTTAAAGCGATTTTAACACTCTTGTTCATACGGAAATTAGGTTTCAACACGACTTCTTTCCTTCTTTTTTTTTTCTATTTTTGTTTAAAGTTCTATCTCTAATTTTTGCGCTATTTATTACAACATTTAAACCTTTAGTATTGTTAAGCTAGTTTTTCGTTTTTAACCCGATTTTCTTTTTCTTTTTAATTAGGATTTTTTTCTTTTTACGGCTAGATCTAATTCTAATTAGATTTTGCATTCACGATCGCAGTCACCACACACGCGGTTGCAAACAGACTACCGTATCAGTTTCTTTTCTCGAAATGATGGGCGAAATCTTGAAGGCGACTTGAAGGTGTTTTGTGGCTGCTTTATGCGTTTGTGCTGACGATCTTTTCTCTTCGCTGCAATTGAGCAAAAATCGGTCACATCCAAAACTCGAATGGGGCTCTCGATTTTTTTTTTTTTTTTGTAATATTATGTTTTGATGTGTTTTGCTTGATAGCAATTTTATTACCAATGAAGTTAACCTATGAAACGGAATTATTAATTTTTGTGACCCCTTGTAAACCGTGAGATAAAAAAAAAACTTACGTGTTAATAAGTTCACGAGGTAACTTTTTGGCTGAACGGATGCTTTTAGTTTAAAAATAATAGCATTGCCTTGGTTTTAAGTTTTTCGAACCGGTGATGGGAATGAAAACTTGAAGATAAATAAGGATTAATATTTAGGTTTAATTTTAAAGAAAAAATTACCTTGACATCTATACTGGACCAAGTTTAGATAGGAAAGGAAGTTATGGCAGAAAAATGGCAGAAGTAGAATAATCTTTTCCAAAGTTGGCAAGATTGCTTGGTTCGAAAAGCGGTGTTTGATAGATTTCGAACAACTTTATACACCTAATCTTTACTACCAAATTTGGAAGCATTGACAGGTTGTACGACCGTGTATCCCATTGACCAACCAAATTTTTGGTGGGGGACCATGTATGAGTTATATATAAAAGTTATATATCCCGATTTATCGGGTTTCAAATAACGTTTTGAAATTAGAATCAATCAATTATTATGCTTAAATATCTCTTTGAACAATATGGACAAAAAAAAAATTGACAAGACAAGGCATGTTACATATGGTAGTGCTAACAGAATTGGCTCATCATTTGCGAACAGCAGGACTTACTATAAATATGCAAAAAAGTCATTTCTGTATCAACGAGGTTAAATATCTTGGATATATTGTAGGAAACGGATCTTTGCGTGTTGACGGCGACAAAGTATCTGCAGTTGCAAATTATCCCTCACCGAAAACTATAAAACAGCTTAGGAGATTTTTGGGAATGGCCGGATGGTACCGGAGATTTATAGATAATTTTGCTTCAATAACGACACCACTGACAAATCTTCTCAAGAAAGGAAAAGGCTACAAATGGACGGAAGAAGCGCAAAATGCTTTCAATATTTTGAAAAATAAACTCACAACTGCTCCTGTGTTAGCTAACCCTGATTACACAAAACCTTTTCTAATACAGTGTGACGCAAGTAAATTGGGAGTAGGTGGAGTACTGGCACAAGTTAACGAAGATAATGTTGAAGTACCTATCGCTTATTTTTCTCAAAAATTAAATAAGGCACAAAGCAATTATAGCGTAACAGAACTTGAATGTTTGGCAGCCCTTTTAAGTTTGAAAAAGTTTAGATCCTATGTTGAGGGTCAGGAGTTCACTATAATAACCGACCATGCCAGTCTAAAATGGCTTATGCGTCAAACTGATCTTTCTGGCAGATTAGCTCGCTGGTCGCTAAAACTTCAGGGATATAAATTTAAAATAGAACACCGAAAAGGTACGCAAAATGTGGTTCCGGATTGCTTATCGCGCCAAAATTTTGATGAGATAGTAGAGCTAGAGTTTCAACCGCTAGTAAGGCTTGATTCACCTGAATTCTGCTCAGCTGACTATGAAAAAATAAAGAGTTTTGTCCTTCAAAATAAAGACAGATTGCCTGACCTTAAAATTATTGAGAAACATTTGTACAAACGTACGGAGCACCCTAATGGGAACACAGAAGATGAAGCTTTCAATTGGAAACTATGGGTTCCAAAGTCCCTCGTCCAAGAAGTTATAAGAAACTCTCATTCGCTTCCGAATAAGTGCCATGGAGGCATAGCCAAAACTATTCAACGCATTAGGAAAAATCTCTACTGGCCTAACATGACCGTGGACATAAAAGACTATATTTCAAAATGTGACGTATGCCATGAAACCAAATCGCCTAATTTCACTTTACGACCACCTATGTCAAGCCAGTACATCGTGCATAGACCATTTGAAAAGTTGTATATTGATCTCCTAGGACCGTATCCAAGATCCAAAAGAGGGAATATAGGTATATTAATTGTTTTGGATCATTTAACTAAATATCCACTTATTAAAGCCATACAAAAATTTACTGCTCCAATCATATGCGAGTATCTTAGAGATAATGTTTTTAGTGTTTTTGGAACGCCAGAAGTAATTCTCAGTGACAACGGGAAACAATTCAAGTCAACATATTTCAACAGTTTTCTTAAAGAAAGAGAGATAAGACATGTATACACAGCATTGTACAGTCCTCAGGCAAATGCTAGTGAGCGCGTAAATAGGTCTATTATTGCCGGAATCAGATATTTTGTAGCAAAAGACCAAACCATTTGGGATAAAAACCTTCCCGATATCGCTGAAGCCTTAAGAAGTTCATATCATCAAACAATTGATTTTACACCATATTATGCCCTATTTGGCCAACAAATGGTTACGCATGCGTCGGACTATGAGCTATTGCGGAAGCTTCAAATGTTTGATGGTAGTGTGCTCGACAGAAATGACAATCTGAAGTCAGTTAGAAAGGCTTTAGCTGAAAATATCGCCAAAGCTTTTGAATCATCGGCTAAAAGATACAATTTACGAAGTTCAACCAAAACTTTTAAAATAGGGGAAACCGTCTATAGAAGAAATTTTGTTTTAAGCGATGCGTCAAAAAAATTCTGTGCAAAATTTGCACCCAAGTTCTTAAAAGCTGTTATAATTGGAAGGAAAGGCAATTGTATGTATGACTTGGAAGACGCAGATACAGGTAAAAGAGGAACATATCACGCGAAGGATATTCAAAAGCGTTTATGAATTAACCCGTCCTTTCTCAGGTCATGTTTTGCAAATTTATTAATTTGCCGCTTTCATTACCTGTTTTGTAATGGACTGTTTTTAAGTTTTATCAAAGCCAATAAAAAAAAAAAAAAAAAAAAAAAAAATATATGTATTGTCTAAGATTAATATTGACTCTTGACTCATCATTGGCTCGTGCTCCAATAGTGGCCACCTCATTAGCGCGAACTACATTGTCCAGTTCTGACTTAGTAACAAGCTGAAGAAAAATAGCGGAAAACTTAATTACTTCGTTACCCTACGTACTAGTTATCAGCTTTAAATTGAACATGGTCATCATTTGTTTTATTAAACATTTAATGTCTTTTCAATTCGATGCAAAATACTTACACTTCAGTTGTATATAAATAATTACTTATTTGTTCTTATAATATAATTATTTATAATTATATCTCTATTTTGATATCTAATTTTTTTTTAAAAAAAAAATAATAAAATTTATAAATTAGGAGATATACGATATTTAATTGCCGCCTGTATTGAGTTTTTCGCTAGTTAAAAAAAAAAAACAAACAAAAAAAAAATAAAAATGCATTTACCTCTATCCCGCATGCAAGCATAAGAAAAAAAAATAAAAAACGTTATTCGATCGCCTGATGAGGAGAATAAGGTTGACCGCTGCAACGCGTGGCAGGAGAGTAAGTTTTTGGCAGCGAATCGAACAACATGTTCACGCGTCTTTATTTTTGAAGAAAAGAAAAAGTAAAGTTTAAAAAGAAGTGGTTGGAGTTATAATACTATGAAAAAAAAAAGAAACATCAAACTAATATAACTATATAAAGTTTAATAAACAACTAAATAAATAAAAAAAAAAAAAGGAGGAACAAAAAACTAAAATTACTATAAACTAGTGAAGAAATACGCTATGCTTATAAATGCAGCATGAGAACACAAACCATACCGAAAAGTTGCTAGATATTGCTAGCATAAGTAATTTTTTTCTAATGCTACTGAACGAGAAATTCTTGATAATTTTCTGGCCTAAAGATTGGATGAAACCAAACTAAAACTGGATAAAAAGGAGATAAACATAACGATAACACAACTGATATTGTCAACACCAAATTTAAAGTTTTTTTATGATTAAAAATGCATCGTATTTATTTTTTTATTTTTAATATTCCTTTTTGTTGTTTCCTTAATAGCATAAAAAAAATAAAATTAACAATTAGTCTAGATTCATATTATTAAGTTTACTTAAATAGTGTTTTAAAAGAAAAAAAAAAGAAAAAAAGGAGAGAAAAAAAAAATTAGTGAGAAATATTTTTTTTTATAAATGAGATTATTATAAAAAAATGGAACAAATGAAGTTTACATGCAGAAAGATACAGTATTAAAAAAGAAAATAAAAAAAAAAAAAAACAAAAAGATTACTTTGAATAATAGTAGTAACAACAAAACTAACAAAGATGCAACAACAAATTTAAGCGTAGGTTGGAAACAAAACAAAAAAAAAAAAAACTCATTTCTTCCTAGGTACTCTCCATTTTAATCGCTGGGCCCATCGATGACTCAAAGGAGAAAAACCAAGTAAGTAAATTCTAAACCATGAAAGAAATATTTATATTTTGAATTTTTGATTAAAACAAATAACTTTTTTTGTCAAATACAAAGAAGAAACAAAAAAAAAAAGAAGGAAGTTATAACCCTCTTAAAGGAAAAAAAGTGTAAAACGGGGTAACCCTATACATCAAGTGAATGAAACCTGGTAGAATCAAATCTTAATTTGGCTTAAACAACTATCACTATTTTTTTTAGGTGTTGTTGTTTTCGGTTTCATAACTGCAGTTTGACGTTTGAGTATTGTTGTTGTGATCTGTAGTTATGATTTTCTATTGAATTTTCAAAATGTTCATTTGTTTTGTGTCTCTCAAATAAATATCTCTTGTTATTTAAACGACTCAAAAAAAAATTCAATTTCAAGACGTTCGTACTAAAAACGTTTTAGTTTCTACTTAATTTTTTCTCTCTCTCGCAGCAATGGAATGTTAACACTATTATTGTATCATTAAATATTTAGTTTGTACTCTCTTGCGTTATATGATAATCAATTGCACTCAAATGGTTTTTTTTTCTCTCTCTCTTAAATTGATAGTTTTTTTATTTTGAATCTTTCTCAATGCATTGTGGAAACATAATTATCGTGTTTACGCACCTTATTGTTCTCTTTGAAAGTTAAAACAATGTTGTCAACTATTATGGATAATACTTTTCTGATTTTTATACTACTAAACATTAAACAAGATAGTTATATGGAAGAATCGTAGTTACTCACATGTATTACAGTCTAAAGAAAAAAAAAGTACTTATGTAAATATATATATGTATAAACATACAAAACAAAAAAAAAAAGAAAGAGAAAAAAAAACAATATAAGCATATGGTAACTTACCTTAAGATACAGCTATTCGTATTATATAATATTATATTATATTATATTATTTTATATTAAAATTTCCTTATAATAATAAAATCTGAAATGAATTGGTAAATTGAAACGTACGTGGTCTGAATTCTATTTGAAAGTTGTAGTTGTTGTTGATTTCAATTGGGGCTTTTATTAACATCTCAGAAAGCCATGGTAAGGGTGGGCATAGGAGTAACCAGCAAAAATGAATGCGTTACTATATGGTGTTTTCTGGGTAAGTTTGACTTGGTGACAGATATTTCTAAAAAGCTATCTTATTTAGTAGGTTTGATTTAATTTAGGTAATTTTTTTTTCTTTTTTTCGTGTGCATATCTTGATGTTAGGGTTGCATGTGATGTTGGTGGTTTGTAGGTGTTTTCAGTTGCTTAGAGAACCTACGAAACTGAAGCTCCGGGTAAAGCTAGTGCACACGGGAGCAACTGAAGACAGCTGAAGATGTTCAAATGAAACAGTTTATATATATTTACACAAGCAAACCACACAGCTTAGCGCTAAGACTTATGGTTCAAGCCAACCGCATGTGCGATACCATAACAAGGTAGGAAAAGTGATGATGTTGATGTAGACGATTTAAATATAAAGCTTCTAGATCTTCCAATGCCAGCAATCTCTCATGAATCTTTCGCTAACCCCAACAGCGTGCGAAGTAACAACGTTTTTAGTTTTGAATGCGTTGAGCAAACGGATGTTCTAGAGTGTTTTTTAGCTATAAAGTCAAATGCTGTTGGTTTTGACAATACTCATCCTGTACTTCTCAAGGCCCTACTCCCAAATTTACTACCTTTTGTAACACACATTTTTAATTTTACTCTCACTACTTCTATATATCCTTCCACTTAGAAACAGGCAAAAATAACACCGATTCCAAAAACGTGCAATGAATACCGTCCTGTAGCCATTTTGTCGTATGTATCAAAAGTTCTAGAGCTAATAATTTATAGACAAATGTGTAAGTTCATTTATAGAAATCATTTAATAAACGAATGTCAATCTGGATTCCGATTTAAGCAAAGCTGTGTAACAGCACTAGTTGATGTTGTTGAAGACCTTAGAGTAGGTATTGATGAGAACAAAATTAACTTTCTAGTGCTCTTAGACCACTCAAAAGCCTTTGATATGGTGGATCATTCTGTGTTGTATAATAAGCTTGTGAATCTGTTTCATTTTTCCCCGACTGCTGCTAATTTGATATCATCCTATCTATCCAACAGAACACAAGCAGTTTGTTCAAATGGCATTGTATCAAAATTCCTACCAAATGACAGAGGTGTTCCTCAGGGTTCTGTGTTAGGTCCTCTGCTCTTCTCTGTATACATAAATTGCCTACCAAAAGTGTTGAAAAATTGTAATATTCATATGTATGCCGATGATGTCTAATTGTATGTTAGTTATTCCCGTGAGTCTATCGTCCCTTGTGTTTCGAATCTAAATGATAATCTTCGACGCGTTAACGAATGGGCCACATCAAATGGCCTATATTTAAATCCCAGAAAAACAAAATGCATTGTCATCTCAAAAAAACCAGTAGACTATTCACTCTTCCCAAAAATTAAACTGAACAATTGTGATATTGAATGTGTGGATAGCGTGAAAAACCTAGGTATAATATATAACAGAACATTGTCGTGGAACACTCATATAGGTAGCACTATCGGTAAAGTGTATGGTATGTTACGTGTTTTATGGACAACTCAATATTTTACGCCCCTTAGAACACGTATCTTACTGGTTATGCCTACCCTGCTCTATGGGTGCGAAATATTTGCTAACTGTGACAGTATATTTAAACATAAACTAAATGTTCTCTTCAACAACATTGCTCGTTATGTTTATAGCTTAAAACGTAGAGATCATGTCTCCGTGCATGCAAAACGTTTATACAATATGACTCTCGACAATTTACTGAAATTTCGTTCACTAATTTTACTGCACAAGGTGGTTTATACGAGGGATCCGGTTTATCTGTACAACAGGCTCGGGTTTGCAAGATCACGAAGATCAAACGTTATTCTACAAATGCGTCATTCTTGTCTGGCATCGGAAAGACAATTTTTTGTGTATTCAATCCGTCTTTGGAACGCTCTACCAACTGATCTAAGAACAATTACCAATGCTATGCAATTTAAATTTCGATTGAATATTTTTTCTCCTCATTGCAATAATTGTACATTTTCAGTTTTTACACAAGCAGAATTGTAATTTAAGCTATCAAGCAGTACTTTTATTCGAATTTAAACTCAAATATTACTATTTTATATTAGCTTTATTATTAAGTTTTTTTATTAGTAACTTGTATAATTAACCCCGTTATCACAAATACTGATGAAATTAGAGGCTAGTGCTTTAATTATAAGACCATTGATTGGTCTTGTTCCATTAGTATGTCAATAAAATAAAAAAATAATAAATAATAATGCATTGACTACCAAGTTCCATAATAAAGGTGATAGAACACCCCCTGAGGAGTGGCTCTACTCACAAATCTCCTGGTGCTTGAGTCACCTAAAGATGCACTGACGACTCAGCAGGTCAGCAGGTTTTTTAGTAGTTCACAGATTGACTCATCCACCCGAAGCTTCATGAGCGCGCTAATGATTGCCCCATTGTGTATTCCCCACAAGCTACAATTGTGTATTCCTTATGGAAAAAGGAATTTTCTATAAAGCCTACCAGGGAATGCAGGGCGATTTCTACAGACCTACCTTTCCTGTAAGCGTGCTGTAAGGCTGAAAGCAAATTTGGGTCTATGCTGCAACGAATATCAGCGTCAATTAGTCTTTCGAATGTTTTCTGCAGGAAATATGAAAGACTAATGGGTCTGAGGTCGTTCGGACTTGTTTGCAATATTCCAGCCTCCTTAGGGATAATTACTACCGTTACTTCCCTCCATTTTAATGGTATGTTTATCATTTCAAGGCAACCTTTGAAAATGACAAGAAGCCATGGAAGAATAATGGATGAATTTCTTTCATTTAAATTTATAAGTTCTGATGTAACGCAAGTAAAATGTGTAATAAATGACCAAAAGTATACCTTTATATGCATATATAGATTAGTGTTAGGGTTAGTGTAATGAATAATGTATTTTTGAATAATTTGGACGAAATATTAGCTAATGATAATGCAGAAAATTTAGTTGTATTAGGCTACATTAATCTAAATCTTCTGCAAGACTCTAACATGGTTGATAAATATCTCATTTTACTGTCATCTTACGGCTTAGAATCATGTATTAACCAACCAACCCGTATAAACAACACTTCTCAAATATGTATAGATCATATGTTTGTACGCTCTAGAGGGCTGTCTATTAGTAGTTCTGTGCATAATCTTGAAATCACTGATCATTGTTTAACATGTTTGTGTTTTGAAAATGTTATTATTTATACAGAGTCTGAAACATCGACTGAATTACACACCAAAATTAATTATATTGCACTGAATGAACGTCTTAGATTCGAGTTTTGGGATGAAGTGCATAACGAACTTGATCCATCCAAAGCGTACGACATTTTTGTACAAAAATTATCTAACCATGTGAACATGTGCTCTACAACTTTAAAGAAAACTAGTTCCAAATCCAAAAAATTAAAACCTTGGACGACGTCAGAGTTAATTAGGAAAATTAAAAAAAATAAACTTTATAAGAAAACGATAAAACATCCTTCCAACGAGGTCCTCAAGACACTATACAAAAAAATGTGCAAAGAAATTTTAAAAGATACGCCTGCTTGTAAAGATAATTACTATATCAATGAATTTAATCAAATAAAAGGTGATGTTAAGAAGGAGTGGAAACTTGTGAATAATCTGCTAAACAAAACAGTTAAAAAAGATAATATTCCCACTATAATTGAAAATAATGAGGCTCTTACGAATCCATTTGCTATAGCCAATGCTTTTAACAACTTTTTTGTGAATATTGTTAACAATGTCATTTCCATAAGTTCGCCTACTACACCAATGTGTTCTTGCTTAAGTTCACAACGCTCACAGAGTTCAAGCATTTTTTTGATACTGTTCTTCCGTCAGAGGTGTACAAAACTATTATGTCCTTAAAAAATACAAATGCAAGCACAGAACAAGGTTACTCTAACATTTTTATAAAGAAGATAGCGCATAATATTGTCGATATAATGTGCCACTAGGTGAATGTGAGTATTGAAGTTGGAATCTTTCCAGACAATCTTAAGAAAGCTGAAGTTATTCACCTATTTAAAAAGGGTGACAAAAAAGAACTTAATAACTATAGACCAATATCTATTCTACCAGTATTCTCTAAAATTTATGAATCTATAAATATAAAATGGAATGTGTGTTTGTTTATTTGTTTGTTTGTACCTTATAGGAGACCAAACCTCTGGACCGATCTTCCTGAAATTTTCACAGCATTTAGCTGGGACTCTGGAATGATTAATAGGGTACTTTTTTCCGACCACGCCCACTTTTACGCCCACTTTTTTAAAATTATGTAATTGCTCCCATATAGTTTTTAACAGATTTACTTCAAAGTGTATACACATTATACTCCAGGCGAGGTAGAAATAAACATTTCTTACGACACGCCCCCTTTCACGCCCCTTTTCACGCCAAATTTAAGTTTTAAACTTTTTGTTCTCTGTACAAATTTGTTCCTTCCAACGGATTATTTTTTATTTGGTAGTATATTGCTCTTAATACTGTTAATGTCGCCATATTACTATGAACCACGCCCACTTCACCGCCCCCTTTTTTAATTACTTATACCACTAACAATGTTTGCTATACAAAATACTTTTTTTGTAATATGTATTTACCTAAAGTTTTATATACTTTTTATCTACAGGTAAGGTAGCCATAGATTTTTTTATTACCAAATCACCCTTTTTCGCCCCATTTTACTTTAATTATAATTAATCTGCTTTCAATCTATAAATATATACAAAAATGAATGTCCGTCTATCTGTTTGTTTGTTTGTGCTCTATAGGAGGCCAAACCCTTTGACGGATCTTCCTGAAACTTTCACAGCATGTTACTATGACTCTGGAAGGAATAATAGGCTGTACAAAGTTTTTATTGGACAACGGGGCGTGGCACCGCCCATACTTCCCAAAAATTTAAATCGCCATATTTTGGACATTTTTTAACCTACGTCGATGATATTTGGCACATATGGTATTGGCATAATTGGGAATACGTATCAGGAGAAAAGTGGGTTTACCACGCCCCTTTTTAGGAAAATTAAAAATCGTAATATAGTCTTAACTACTGGACCGATCGTCATTAAATTTTCACAATAGGATATTCTTACGAAATAATAAATTCTTGACTATATAAAGTTCTGAGTGGACAAAGGGGCGTGGCCTCACCCATATGACCCAAAAATTAAAATCGTCATATCTTGGACATTTTTAGACCAACGGCGGCAGTATTTGCTATATATGGTATTGGCATGAATAGAAATACGTACCAAAAGAAAAGTGGGCGGAGCACGCCCCTTTGTTTCCGATATATTGGAGGCTGGACCTGTTAACCGATCTTAAATTTTCACTTGCAGCTTTGACTCAGGAATACTTATTACATGATAATATTTTTCGACCATGCACACTTCTGCGCCGACTTTTTTCCTACGTTTATTAACGGCTTTACTTAAAATTTAAAATTCATATTAATTAAAATAGTGGGGTAGCCCCATTTTCTTTCTCCCACAACTGTCTGCAAAACAGCTGATTTTGTAATATGTGTTAATTAAAATAGAGAGTGGGGTAGCCCCATTCTCATTCTCCCACAACTGACTGCGAAACAGCTGATTGTGTAATTGCTGCTTTTTGATTGGTCTAAAAATAAAAAGGGGGAGCATGAAGCAAATTACATGCGGTTCAGTGCTGAATTCTCATTGGTTTACAACAAAAAAAGGGGAGAAGCATTGCAATAATTAAATTAAAATTAAATAAATAAATTTTTGTAAATATATAAATACTTTTAATTTTATTTTATAACGAGGGGGTCAGCGAAGCACTCCGGGTTCAGCTAGTAAACTATAAAGACAAGGATAATAGCTTTTTTAAATAAAACTAATTTTTTCAGTGAATGCCAATTTGGTTTTCGAGCAGTGTTGTCAACAGAAGATGCCTTAATATCGTTCTGCACAAACATATATCAAAGCGTAAACAGTAAAAAAACTATCTGCTGCTATCTTTGTGGACATTACCAAAGCGTTTGACACAGAAGACCACAAAATTCTGTTAGACAAATTGTTTAAGTGCGGATTAAGGGGCTCTGTACATAAATGGTTTACTTCTTACTTGATGAATAGAAAACAGAGGGTAAAAATCAATAAAGATTATATTTCTTTTGTTGTAGTTAATTCAGGTGTTCCACAAGGGTCAGTTTTGGGTCCCGTCCTTTTCTTAATATATATTGAATCTCTATTCTCTCAAAAGTTTATAAGTAAAACGGTCGCATTTGCAGATGTCATGACATGTACATTTGCAGCTGATTCAATGCTAGATTTAACAGCTAACATTAATCACGATTTGAGTATCCTAAACCATTGGTTTTCCGCTCATAAGTTAGTTATGAGTGATAAAACTAAAATTATGTTTTTTAGTATTGCTGGAACAGATATTCATTTTGAGAAGCACTTCACCTTTCATAGTACAGGTTGTGGCAGAATCATGTTGAGTAGAGATATATGTTCTGCATCGACTCATTGCAATATTTATAACGACCACTTACCATGCTCATCAAAATGTTTTAATGTAGAATGTGTAAAGAATTTTAAATATTTGGGTCTGATAGTGGATTGGAGACTAAATTGGGATGAGCATACAAGTGCGCTCAAACGCTATTCGCTGGCTGTCACTAGGCAGATATATCTGTTGAAGCTCTTTTGTTCTAAAAAATTACTAACTTGCATTTATTACGGACTTCTTGACTCAAAATTGCAATATGGTTAAGTTTGCTGGGGTGGCACATATAAAAATAAATTCGACCCATTGCTTTTTTCACAAAAACACAATATTCGACTCATCTGTAACAAAAATCATACTACTGCCAGCTTGGATTTATTTAAAAATCTTAAAATCCTACCCTCAAACATCTATATTTCCACAAAGTACTTAAAACTTTTTTCAAAAATTGTGGTCACTTATTAAACAGAAACTCGACATATTATAACTTATGAATCAATAACTGCAATATTGCCCTGGTACCTCCATACAATCTGCATCACTTTCTGCATTTCTACACCTCAGCTGCTCCTAGATTATATAATAGCTTGCCGGGTAGCTTACGTTGTATTCGTAATAAACATGTGTTTCTTACTAC
The DNA here is from genome assembly GCA_963920525.1 of Dichetophora obliterata. Classification (NCBI taxonomy): domain Eukaryota; kingdom Metazoa; phylum Arthropoda; class Insecta; order Diptera; family Sciomyzidae; genus Dichetophora; species Dichetophora obliterata. The sequence goes on along the minus strand of OY986437.1, from coordinate 208,912,840 downwards.
TGTGAAATCGTGGCTTTTTCAACTTAATTACAATCAAATTTATTCGCTTCTTAATATTATTACATAATGTTCTTTATATTCTTTATTAAAATATTAATGTTTTCATATTTTTATGTTTTCATATTTTCATACATTTATTTTTATTATTTCAATTTATTAAACAATGTTTTTTTCAATGAAATGTAATTTAAATGTTAATGTAATGTAATGTAAAATGTTGGTAAATAAAATCAATCAATCAAAATCAAATCAATCAAAATGACGTCTGCTGTAGAGCGGCTGGAACTATACCATCAGGCCCAGCAGACTTACATGGTTTGAAACTAAACATAGCCCATTTGATTCTGTTCTCTGATATGATTTTTGAAGGATTACTCATAGCCGGAGCCCTCTCTCACCTTATGTGAGTAGAATCCACAGAGCAATCCGGGAAGTGGGTACTCAAAAGAAGATCTAGAGTCTCCTCGCTAGAGGATGTCCAAGTATCATCTGATTTCTTTAAGTAGCTTGGACAGCTAGGAATATATATAATAAGTTGGGGATTTGCCGAAGCAGACCACAGTGGGTCCCTTTTCGTCCCCCATTGGACAAAGGGTACTACTGCTCGGAGTACTCGTACGTGAGCATGCTCCTTGTGTAAGCATCCTTTGTCACCTCAAGCATATCCTTATAGGTTAGTTGACCAATCTCGGCTTCGCCAATAAATGGGCGTCCCAGAGTGGTCAATCTTATGCTTGCCAGCGCCGGACACTGGCACAGCTAGGATTAGAAGCGAGGATCTTACGGTGTCTTGATGCTTCGGAATATTCCTCTATTTTACCACAGAAAAGCCTCTGGGAAATGCGCTGAGCCTTTCAAAGTGATTTCTTAAACATTTTTAAACTGGATTTATACTCATCCCAGCATTCAGCTCTACCCGATTTCTTAGCTTTATTAAAAATCTTCCTGCACTGGTCCTTAGATTACTTATTTCCCTTGACCACCAAGTTGGTTTTGATTTGCCTCTTGGGGCGCATTTAGGGCATGAGATTTCTAAAGCCTCCTTTAGAGTCCCCGTCAGTCTCATGACATACTCTAACCAATTATGACAAATCAGGGCTTTATTGTTGCCGATACTCTGATTCAAACTACGGACTGTCTGAGCAGCTAAGATATACTGCCTAACTGAAGTTATCGGATATTCAACTGAAACAGTAATCTACGTTACAAAATAAGGCTGTGCGAATACACACCCAAGTAACAATCGTCCAAAACCATAAATGAACAATCACCAAAAAAAAATGGGGCGTTTGTTCATAATCGCCCAAAAAAGTGATGAACAATCGCCCAAATCGTGAAATGAAGAATCGACCACAAAAATTGGGAGTTTGTTCTTAAAGTGCAATTGCCCAAAGATGCAATGAACAATCTTTTGTTCATTTTCGTACTTTTTGGCGATTGTTTCTTGGGCGATAATTCGCACATCCGTATTTGTCCCAAGCAACAAATATCGCTATCACTTAGAATTTCCAGTTTTTTGAGGCGATAGTTTAACATACAGTGACCTGTTTGCAGTTCTATCATGATTTTTGGATCATTTTTTGTTATCTTCATGCATTCCTTAAATCTCTGTAGGTCGTATGTTTCTATGATGAGGTTAGAATGCACTAACCCTGGCAGATTTTCCCAGTATCTTCCTCATTGTTTTTCTTCATCTTTTCTTATCGAAAGATAAAGAATCGCTTTACCTATTCCCCAGAATGGTTCCGGACCAATTAAAGAAGATGATGCTCCTTTCTTTGCAGGTTCGTGAGCAATTTCGTTTCCTTTAATGCCTTTGCATACCAGAACCCTCAGGATCCAGACCCGGTTTTCTGCGCCAAGCGTATTAAGTTTCTCAAGACATTCTATCACCAGTTTTGAGGTTACCTGATCAGATTTCAGTGCCTTGATAGCTGCTTGACTACCGGATAAGATAGCTTTATTTTGATTCCGGTATTTACGTTCCAGGTTAAAGTAAACGCACCTGTCAATCGCACATATGTCCGCTTGGAATATACTGCTGCTCTTGACCGTGGGCTCGAAGAGTTTAATGCCTGGTCCGTAGACTCCTAGTCCAGTCCCTTCTTCGGTATAATATCCGTCAGTTGTCCACGTAATCATGTACTGGTTTATCTTATAAGTTTCGGATAGACCTTCCCATTTCTTCTTACTACTTAGTTCAGTTTGGAATATTTTAGTAAAACTAAATTTTGAATGAATGCTATCCCTCGGTATTGTGATTTCAGGACATTGTCTCGATAGAAAATCAAACCTCTTTCAAGTCACGCATCTTCACTAGTCATCCTTAGAATAGGCCCCTTAGCCTGGGACTAAATGTAAATGTGAAGAGGTGTTAGTTCAACACCTAGAATGAACTAACACCTTCATGGTAGAATCTTCATGGATGTTGTTGGACATGTTCGCATGGCTCTGATGATGCACATGCAGGCCAATCTCTTTAGCTAGTTTAGCGCATCAATGACTGTATATTGCTTTGTTTTTCCTTCACAGATGACTGAGCAATATGCAATCAAGGGACGTATGATTATTGTTTATTTTCATCGCAGAGTTTGCAGGGTGCAACCCCGGCTTTTTCCCGCTATGGATGTGCAAATCATAAATGTTCTAACAGCCTTCTTTGATATTTCGCTCAAATGTGTTTTCCAAAGTAGTTTTTGGTCTAGAAATACTCCCAAGAATTGAACTTCCCTTTGGAATTTTATCTCTGTTCCGTCTAACTTATAGGTTTGAAGTGTTCAAGTTTATATTTCCTAGTAAATGGTATGATGGTGTTTTTTTGCCGGATTTATGTTCAGCCCCACCTTTTCGCACCATTTTTTGTCACCTTCAAATTTTCCCCTGCAGATAATTATTACGTCATCAGCATAGCCTAAGAACATTAATCTAATTTTGGCCAATCCTTCAAGCAGTTAATCTACTACAATGCTCCACATTAGAGAAGATAATACTCCCCTTTGTGTACAACCTCTTGTTTTAGTTGCTGTTATAGTGCTGGTACTAGTTTGTATTGTCCTAGTACTGAGCATATTACCCTTCCATTTCGTAAGGGTATTCTTGACCCCTCTGTGGCTAAGAGCTTTACTTATGGCTTCAAGAGAAGTATTGTCAAAATCACCTTCTATGTCAAGAAAAGCACATAGTGCTGTTTTTTCACACCCTAGGTTTCCTCAAGTACATTTTTCAGTTGAATTAGTGCAGTCTCTGCTGATCTACCTATTCTATATGCATGCTGACAGGGGTGTAAAGGGGATGTTATTAGGACACTGGTCCTTATATGGTTATCAATTACTTTTTCTATAGATTTTAGTAAGAAGGATGTTAGACAGATTGGCTTGATGGATTTTGGGAGAAGAGGGTCCCTCTTTCCTACCTTCGGAATGAAGACCACTTTTGCCCGCCTCCATGCAGTTGGTGTATAGCCCAATGCAATATTGCCTCCAGCTATTTTCATAAGAGGATTGAGAAGAATGTATATACCTTTTTGCAGCAGTGCCGAAACAACCCCATCAATGTTTGGTGATTTCAATGGCCTAAAAGTGTTCAGCGCCCACCTAAATCTCAGCTCTCCACATATTTCCTTTGCTATATTTCAGCTGTTTCTCTTGATTCTGCGTAGTATTTCTCTTAGTACATGTCCTGTTTCTTTAGAAATAATGGAACCTGGGAAATGAGTACTACAGAGAAGAAATTTCCATCGTTCTTTTTTAGACTGGAAAAGGATATACTGCTACCACCGGACATAATCTTATATAATCTTGATGCCGCAGTGGTATGCTTCATTCTTTCATAGAATACCTAAAGCTGACTTGCTTTGCTGCCTTTATCTCTTTGTTATAGTGAGTTAGGGTACCCCTGTATTCTGACCATTCCCCGGTTCTCTTTGCACGGTTGAATAATCAACGAACATTTGCTCTTAGTTCAAATAAGTTTTTGTTCCACCAAGGAACATCTTTGGCGAAACAATCTTTACTTATTGAACAACTGTCTTCATATGCTTCTATAATAGTTTTGCTAAAGCGTTCTACCAATATTTCTAATTCTTGTTCCTGTTTGATATTATATCTCACTCCAGAATGAGTCGCATTTACAGCTTTATTTTGTATAACGAAAATGCACACCAACGACAGGCAAGACACGAGAAGCAATACTTTTTTCTATGCGAAGTTCTATTGCTTCTCGTGTCTTGCTTGTCGTTGGTGTTCATTTTCGTTATACAAAATAAAGCAGTTAATTTCAGATTTTTTAGATATTCATCCCAATTTTTTTTTTTTTTTTTTTTTTTTTTTGTTTCTTTAAGTGTTTGTAATGAAAGAGCCCCTTCAATATCAAATCTGAGAATTCTATGATCAGACATTGAGGGTTTGTTTGAGACTCACAAATTCTGAACAAGATCCCTAGCAAGAGTATTTCCTAGAGTTTTTCCTGGCCCTCTTTACGAGCCACGGTTACAAATGTTGGTGTGGTTTCCACACTCAAAATTTTTAATTGGGGTATATAAATATTAAACTTCTTTTTAAAAAAACTCCCTAAAACTATGCTAAGAACATTTTTTTATGTTTTATAGTGATAAAGCTGACTAATTTTCTCTAAAAAGGAACACATTAGACAAATCTTGTCCAAGCAATTTATTAATTTATTTTATTTTATTTATTTTAAAAACTTGTTGCCATATAAGAATAGTTCTTTTGCATGCCGAATTTATATTGGATATAACAATATTTAAACAATCCTACAGACAAAATTTCCAAGAAACCTTTTTATAGAATATTTTAACCCTCTTTAAGGGTACTTTTCAAATATTTTTTCAAAGTAAGCCAAAAAAGAGCGCTAGAGGATACATATATATTAAGTAGTTGTCCTACATTTTATATTAGATATTGGCTAAATTTAGAATAAATTTAAAACTCATATTTAAAATTACTCAGGCGTAAGCATTTCAAAAGCCGATACAAGAATAAATTATTTTTGTCTTCTTTAACAGTTCCGTTCCGTTGTTTGAATTCTGTAATTTTGGACAAGATGTAAAATTTTCGAACAGTGGAATTAAACAGAACACTGAAAAAAATACATTGGTACTCTATTTAAAAATAAAATAATTTTATAATTGAATAATCAAAATTTTCGAAAATTCAAATTAAGCATACATTTTTAAATGTAAGCTAAAGAAGGCAAACACCCTGTCCATTCAATCGTAGAAAACACCCTGTCCATTAATCTTGTGAAAATAATTTGCAGCGTCATTTGCTGCAAATGGACTCATGACGTAACCAGATGTTTTTTAAATTTAAAGTAGCTGCGAGGCCTCCACAGTCTGTTTACAATTCTCAATTACACTTGTTCGGGCATGGCTGCTAAAAACTGATGGCATCTACCTTGCACAGTAAGCGGCGATGGGAGAGGGTATGCTGCTTATGACGTACAAAATAGGAGAGAACAAACTAACAACTGAACGAAAATCCTCTCTTCGCCAAAAACACAAACCGCTTGCAAAAATGTTTTGATGCTGACATTGTAATGCAGAACTGTAAGTGGGATGTGAAAATATACGACCTCTGTCGTTAATTACGATATTTGTTTTCATTGTTAAGACAGCAGTTTGACTTTATTCGTCTGTGTAGCTTCATAGTATTTTCTAATGGGAAATTTCGCAATGAAGTGCGTTTGTGGAAATTATAACAAAGTTTGGTATATAATGGGGTATTCACGGGTTGATGCGAAACGCAGTTGCGACGATGTGAAAATTCAAGATTGCGAACTTTCGCATCATTCTAGCTACATACATATTTTAATCAATTTAGCAACTCTTCTTGAATTACGCACTGCTCAAACCTATTTCGAGAACGCACAAGCAGTGATGCTTAACTGCTGATTCATGTTTTAGTTGTTTTCAAACATAGTTGCCACCTGAGTAAAACTTTAAAAAGGTTAAGTTTATACGTGGATTTTAATAATATTTTGTGATTTTGAAATGCGGTGGCAATATATTTACTGTTCATTCCACAAATAATTTTGTTGCATAATTAAGTTGCAATATTGATGTTCACGCGTTAGTGCGCAAAATATACTGCATTTCCAAACTCTTGCAATTCACAACAGCCCGTGAATACCCCTAATATAACTAAGATTGTATTAATCATTTTTTCTAAAATTCTAGGGAAAAAGGTAAAAAATTCGTTCATTAAATCGCAATAACTGTTGTGAAAATAATTGTTGGCCTCATTTGTTTGCTTTCGTTTGTTTCTTTTCAGCGTGTTCTCTTTCGTTTTCGTTGTGTTTGTTGCGTGGAGAGGATTATTGTTTAATTTTAATACCCCCACGTTTAAAAACGTAATGGGGGGGTATATTAATTTTGTCACTCCGTTTATAACGCCGATAAGGAAGCGTGGCCGGTATAGAAAAGTATATATATTCCTGATCAGCATCACCTCCTGAGTCGATTTAGCCATGTCCGTCTGTCCGTCTGTGTCCACGATAGCAGCCGTAATTTTTGAGCTATCATAACGAAATTCAAAATATAAGCTTTTTATACAAAAATGGAGCTCAAGTTTGAATCTGAGCAAAATCGGATGAAAACCACGCCTACCCCCCATACAAAGTGACTTAACCAAAACGGTAAGATCTCTTTAAATTCCACAAAAATCAATTTAATGACTTCAAATTTCGCACAGTGTCTTATATATTTAATATTTATTTTAAGTATTAAATTTGTAAAAATCAGATGAAAACCACGCCTACCTCTTATACAAAGTGACTTAACCAAAACGGGAAAATCTCTTTAAAGATATTTAACAGTTTGCTTAAGACTTTATATATACTCTAATTCGGCCGTGGGGGTATTTTAACTTCGGCCCAGTCGAAGATAATTCCTTACTAGTTTTTTGTTATTTTCTATCTCGTGCGTCAGAAGCAGCATACCTATTTCTAACGTCACTTACTCTGTAAGGTAGATGTCATCAGTGAGCAAACAAACAAGTGTAATTGAGAGATCATACAGGCTTTGGAGACCTCGCAGCTACATTATATTTGATAAATAATTAGTTGCATCATGTGTTGTCCATTTACCACTGAAAACGAAAACGAAAAAGGGCACATCGAAAAAAATCAAACGAAAGCCAATGAAGCATTTTTTACACAAGACTTTTTACAGGTCTCTTCAATTTTGTGCGTCATTTTTTTCCCTCTTACCCTCTTGTGCATACCCGTTTGTAAAATTTTGTTGGTGATGACATTATAATGCTGAACTGTAACAGTATTTGACAAAATCTTGTTTGTGTTAATATCGTTACTTTCTTTTCATTGTTCAAACAACAGTTTGAATTTATTCGTCTGTGTAGCTGCATCATGTTATAAAAACTAACAAAGTGTTATTAAACATTAATTCTGAAATGCAAAGAAAAAGGTAATAAATGTATTCATTAAATTCATTAAATAATTTATGACGTCATGTTTGTTTATTTTTGTTATTTACGATGTGTTCTCTTTAGTTTTCGTTGTGTTTTTTGCTTAAGCATAGCACTCTGTTCTGTTTCATGTAAAATTCCACTCAAATCTCCACACAAAAAGTGACAGCTGCGAAACAAGCGTGGAAATTTTCACAACATGTTCGTCAGAGCAGTACTCTGTTCCGCTTCGTAAAATTATCGCAACATGTTTCTGAGCAACATTTTTTCATGACAATTTAATTGTACTGTGATTGGGACAATTTAGTTGTACTGAGAGAGATCATATGAAATCTCCCAACTTATTCTCTGAGCAATGTTGCCAGGTGCCTTTTTTTTAGTATTTCTGGAACACTATGGTACTAGGGACATTTATTCAATATCATACGATTTATAATTTAAAGGATTGTTTTAGAAAGTATCTTTGAAAATTGAATGTAGAAGTATCGTTTCAATATTTGTAGCTATATTATTTAACATTATGTAAGTCAAGTTCCGACGTAATTTTGCTTGAACTCAAAACAATATTTTGTTTAAATTTATTATGCATTCGTTTCAAATGCATCTTCATATACTTCATCTGGAATGACATGTTTATTTTAAATGCATGCTAAAATTTGTTGCTCTCCTTTTCTTCTTATTAAAAATTATATAAAGCAAATAGGAGCTAAGTAAATTAATAAATTTTTTGTAATCAGTTGAGTTTATAACCGTGCCCCATTATTTGCTGCTAACACTCGGCTTTTTATTTCGTCACCTTTTGCGTTGAATTTTCTTTGTAATATCGATCTAATTTAGATGTTTTTTTTTTATTTCGATATAATAATGTTGATGGTTTTTATATAGTAAGCGTATTAACCATTTAGTTTTGTTTTTCAAGCTTTGCCTTAAGTGATGCAGTCATCTCTGGTGGTGGAGGACGTGGAATGGCCAAAGCAACTTTAACACCATCATAAATGAACCATTGCAAAGCAGTCAAGGTGCCTATCATAATAATACGTGGAACCAAACCTTGTGCCACATGCCCATGAAGCCCAATGACTTAGCCACTTGAATAGCAGATGATCCCTTAGCTTGATTAAGCTTGGATACGACGACATCAGCAGGATGGGAAACAATTGCACAGAAAACACCTGCCTCAAATGGCGCTAAAGCAATATCAGCAAAAAATTCAGCAGAAGCTGAAGCTGCTAAATACAACGAGGTTCTATACATTTTCTTCGCCTCACAAATTGGCGTAGTAAACTTTAAATACTTCACAAAAACCAAATTTGCAGAGACCCTGGGCTGAATAGTCAAAAAATGTTGGAGCCCAACCTTTGGCCAACCCTCGAACTCCTTCTTCAGCAACTGTTACCTTGAAGCCATGTATTAAGTTCTTATATTTCTTGGAGTCTACTTGGAGACGACACTTCACCAAATCCAGAGGAACAACGAAAGTGTGTGTTGTACCACAAGGTAAAATTCCACCGAGACCGCAGAGCATGAAGTATTTGGTGCTGCCGAATTCGCACGAGTCTTTCACTTGCGTGGTCGCTGCTTGAATTTCACGACCAACCACTGGCTTGGCAATGGGTTTAGGAGCGTCGCACTGAACCTTGGTAAAAGGTGTCCTAAAGGGCGAGTTCCTAGCAGTTTCCAACAATGATGAGAACATATTTTTGATCTTTCTTTTATATAATGGAGGTATAAAAGATAGCAACAACGACGTGCATAAGAACGAAATTTTAAAGGAATTTACCCCTAGATTCACCATTTACCCCTAGATTGAATTTCAAATCCCCCTAAAATTCCCTTAAAATTTTTTTTCGAAAACATACAAAAATTTAATACGGGGCAACTGAAAAATAGTGCAACTGCAATGCAAGCCTTTGTATTTAAAGGGCTGAGCTGTTGAACGTCTTTAACAAGGGCAGAAAAGTGCTTAAAAGTTCTCAATTGTCCAATGTGTAATTAAAATTAAGTGAAATTGACATTAAAATTAAGTCTTAATTTTGTAAGGAGGCTCTGTCTCCTAATTTTTGATAAATTTTTGGGCATATCTTTTTTAAAAAAAAAAAAGATCAAAGAACCAAGGCATGCACCTTATACAAACAACGTTTGGTCTTTGACCTGAAAGGAAAGGGATAAATTATTAGACGAAGAATTGATTGGAACCATACGTGAATTATGGATTAGGTGGAACAAAAAAAAAGACAATTTTAATTCCTTACAACAGAGGCTAGTGTTATACCTTAACCTCGGCAAGTATTTCCAGCCCTCAGTTGCTCCTCTCCATTAATTCAAAATTTTCTACAAAATTTTTTGTGGATTTTTCGTTACAATAATTCTTGAATGTAGTAAAAAACAAAGAAAGCAAAAAGAACCATGCCTAAACCTGGATTCGAACTGGGGACCTCTGAGCTGATAGTCTAGCGCACTTTTTACTAGACTATAAAGGCCGACTTGCTTTGTTTTTAGTTTTTACTTGGAATCAATCAATTGCAAGTAAAGCGCGAAGCAAATTTGAATTGAAGTGGAAAATGATTGTCAATTAATTTTAAGTGATGCCAATTCAGCTGTTTTTTTAAATTGTTGCTGAATTATCCAAGAAATCATATATTTTCTTTTCTTAAATTTTTACATTTTGAGGAAAAGTAAGAAAACTTTATTTCCAAACGTCAATTTCTCAAATACCCCTAAAAAAACCCCCAACAACATTAAATCTCCCTAAAAAAAACCCTAAAGATTCATTGCCGCTGAAATCCCTCAACACTGTTATATATATATATATATAATAAGTTGGGGATTTGCCGAAGCAGACCACAATGGGTCCCTTTTCGTCCCCCATTGGACAAAGGGTACTACTGCTCGGAGTACTCGTATGTGAGCATGCTCCTTGTGTAAGCATCCTTTGTCATCTCAAGCATATCCTTATAGGTTAGTTGACCAATCTCGGCTTCGCCAATAAATGGACGTCCCAGAGTGATCAATCTTATGTTTGCCAGCGCCGGACACTGGCACAGAATGTGTGCTGCTGTTTCCGGCTCCTCTAGGCATAACCTACACGCATCGTCCTCGGTCAGAGTCATCTTCCCGAGATGGTACATGAAGGGACCGTGTCCTGTGACCAGTGCAGTAAGCCAGCTTAAAGTCCTTCGATTGTATCGGATAACTTTTGCTGCCTCACTACGAGACCACTTCACGGCCGCCTTTGATTGCCTGCAGTTAACGGCTTCTTCCCACCTTTTACTGTGTTCCGAGTCCGTCCATTGCCACTATAGGTCAAATGACCAATTTTGCCTTGCGAAATTAATTGAAGCGAAAATATTGAATTAATAGAATCCAAAAACGCTGGAAACGCAATAGAATATATAAGTTTAACATAAAAAAACCAGAAATTAACCCATTAACGACCATTAACCCTTTGAAGGTTTAAAATTAAAGGAAAAAAAATTAGTTAAAAAAATAAACATTAATCATCGTGAATCGTCGATTAATTTCAAAGAATATATTTAGTTCAATTCGTTATCTAAACATAAATTCTGCAAAATGATTGCAGATTCTTCTGGTAAAAGCATATTTTCTTCGATTTCACTGTCTACATCAGTGTCCCCGATCCTGCTTTCAAAGCTTAACAGTTCTATTGCTTCACGTGGAAATTGTGTTAGTTTTCGTTGCTGAATACGCCTCTGTAAATATTTCGAAGATATAAGGGGATCGGATGTATCCAGAGCTCTATTAAAAACATCCGCAAGATTGTTGGTGCGGCTGTTTTTTCGAGCATGATGCAATCTGTCTGCTTTGTAGACTTTATGACGTGATTCTGCAGCAGTTTCTCCGAAGGAACCAACTGGTAGCACTGTATTTTCGATTATGTCCTTTGAATGCACCAGAACCTTATGTACCGTAGCTGTCATTGGCAACCAAGGATATAGTTTTTGTAAAATTGCACCTGTTTCAAAACAATATGCTTGAAATTTGTATGAGTTTATTGGAAATTGGCACGACAAACATATTAGTATAATTTTGAACCGGAACACTAAATTTTCGTCAACGCCAGTAATTTTAGCAAAGATAGCATGGTCAGTAAAAGACCGACGCGCAGTGTTCCCGTCATTTGTGCTGCCAAATCCACCAACTTTGGGCATATCTACTCTGAGACCGAGCTCTTTCCAGAAAGCGTCTTGAATGCTAATTTTCCTTTTCGAAACAGCTAGCTTATTGGCTTCAGTTCGTATTTGCCATTTTTGAACAATGCACTTGTAGCCTAAATGTAAAATAAATTCAAAGAACCGGATCCAGCAATGTAGAGGGCTCATCCCGTATTTGAAATTTGATTCCTTTGCACGAAATTTTTGAGAAGAGTAGTCATAAGTATTCACGAAATCTTTGGGAGTAGCACCACAAATCGGACAAGCTTGAGTCGATTTTGTTTCAGTCAAAATACTAAGCACTTTTCCATCAATAAGTGTTAAACAAAGCTTAAATGATATCTCAACTGTTTTTCCCTCTCCAATTTCTATGAGTACAATTTCCAAACCATCGATTTCATGTTTTCAATCCAAATCTTCTTTCAGAACCGACTCTTTCGTTTCCTTAACAAATTCTAGTTTAATAGGCCGACAAAATCTTATAGATTGGGGTGTACGATTGTTCCAAACAATCTTTCCAGAGGTCACCACAAGTCTCAACGGCATCATTGTTGTCGCTAAAAGCGAGCAATCGGAACTTTGCGATGTACTAGGCTCTTGGAATGATTGCTTGAATTGCGCTTTCCCAGTGCTACTGTCAAACCCGTAACTCAATATCAGCTCAGACGTCAAATAATTGGTGTTTTCTGCTTCCATGATAGATTCAAAAACCTCTTTTTGCATATGCACAATTCTTTGAGCTGTGTGTGATAGAACCGACTTCAAAGAAACCTTTGCTACTGTTTCACTCACGCTTACACCATCTGGTCGGCATTTCAATTTTGCAGCAGCAACTTCGTTGTAATGAGGATATATGTCACAGTTTTTCAATTTATTTTGACTACGAATAGCGTTATATTGATCCTTCGAAAAATTATTTTCAAGAATGAAAGCTAATGCTTCATCCGCAGAAAGTACGATTGGATTTTTCTGCTCTTCTGTGCACAATTTCCTAATTTTTGAAGGCCTCGTTGGGCTTTGAAAAGTTTCTGTAAGGACAGCAACTAAGTCTGCATCTCCTTGTCTCCGAGCCGATGTAACTGCTGCGCGAACTAATAAGTTTGTTTCGAAATTTGTTTGGGTTGCAAGCTCTGCTGCTGCCTTTTTTTTCCCATATTCCGATTTCTCAATGAAATGTAGTTTTGGACGACCGGCTGCTGAGGTACTTGCATTGGTGGACGGTGTTTGTATAGCAAAGATTAATTCGGATTCAAGCCAGGGATCATTGCGAATTTTCTCTGCTTTTCTGCCACATTTCACCCATTTTGTTGCCAAATATTTGCAAAAATGGCGTACCTTTTCTTCCACCGAATACTCATAGTTCGAAATTTTTACATCACCAATTACATTTAATACGTATTTTACAATCGCGTCATGCTTCTCTTCTTTCGAGCTTTCCTTCTGCCAAACTTCAAATAATTGCTTTTTTCCGATAGCGTGGTAGCCTAGAAAAAACGATATTATTCACAACGCGCACTTTTGCGAAGTTTGAAATAAAAAGAAATGAACTCTTAATGTTTAAGTATATTCATTTCTTTTTACTCTTACATTGCCAAATTTTGCCGAAGCTTTAAAAGTCTGCTTACTTTCAACAAACGTAACATTTTTTAGGTTATGTTAAAAAGCTAGATTTTCTCTTTGCAAAATATAAATATTTTTCCGTTTTTTTAATAAAAACATTAATACTCACTTATCTTGCTGTTTTCCATTGTTTACTTTCTTTTAATTTTTCGCTTAATGTCCACAATTAGCAATTTAAACAAAGCCAACTACGCAAACAAGTATAAACCACGTTGAAATAAAGTAACTTTGGCAGAGTGTTGCCACCTGAAATTTATTAGTCTACACAAAAAAAAATCAGATCGTAATGGTTTGGAATATTTCCAACGTGATGGCATCAAAAAAAAATGCAAAAGCTTATTTGTAAAATTTGGGTTTAGCACGGCAAAATTGGTCATTTGACCTATAATGCATTGTTTAATAAGGCCTGCCACCATGTTGTCGCCTATGGCGATACGTGGTTCTGGTCCACAGAATTCTTCTGCTGATCCTGCTCTTTCTAAAGAATCAGCTTCTTCATTCTGTTCTATGCCAGAGTGTCCTCTCACCCACATAAGTGTAAGCTCATTCATCTGGGCGCACCTATTGAGTTTTGTAAGACATTCTATGGCCAACCTGGAAGTGATGTCTGTCCGTTGCATACACCTAATCACAGACTGATTGTCGAGAGCGATGACAATTTTCTTGCCACTGATCCGGCCATCTATCAGGTGGTCCAGCGCATGCACTACGCCAAACATTTCTGCCTGGTATACAGACACAAACCTCCCCAACCTCAGTACACAGTATAGGCTTAACTCTTTTGAGTACACGCCTGCCCCGGCCCGGCCATTCATCAGAGAGCCGTCTGTGAATATACTGATATCGCTACCAGCGATTTCTTCACAAACGGCTCCATCCGTTATAAGAGTTTTATAACATGTTTCTGTTATTTTTACTCTCTGCCTTCCATCCATAGGCATAAACGCCTCCCTGACATCTCTCTGTACAATATCAAGGATGCGAATATGACCATGCAGGGCCGTTGCCCCATGCCACGTAGCATTTCGCAACATCCTGAGGGCTGACAGCGCCGCTGTTTTCTTTATTTCTAAATCCAACGGCAGCATACCTAACAGAACCTCCATTGCGCTTGTTGGAGTGGTGCGTATTGCACCTGTTATTCCAACACACGCCAGCCGTTGGACTCTGTCCAGTCTCTTCTTAATGGTTTTCTGGCTGACTTTTGTCCACCAAATCACCGAAGCGTACGTGATGACAGGTCTTACCATCATAGTGTAAACCCATTTCATAGCCTCTGGGTTTAGCCCCCATTTGAGACCACAAACGCGTCTGCACTGGAACAGAACCCTCTTGGCTCTTTGAGTCCTATCTTCTACATGCTCGTTCCAGTTCAGTTTGCTATCAAGGGTTACCCCTAGATATTTAACTTTCGTGGACATGTTGATTTCAGCTCCAAAAAGTCTGAGTGGTTCTGTACTCAGGCCTACCCTCTTTCTAGTAAAGAGAATATTGTCTGACTTTCCTGCGTTTACGGTAAGGCCTTGTTCTCGACACCACTCCTCCACCATTCGGAGTGCTCCCTTCATGATGTCAGAGATGGTGTCAATGAACTTGCCGCGGACCACCAACGCAATGTCATCTGCATACCCTATCGTGTGTATGCCCGATTCATCCAGTCTACCATTCTGCATGTTGACAGCCCTGTGTTTGAGCATGTTGTCCACCCAATTTGCTATCATTGGGCTTACATTGCGTTCTGTCAGGGCTTGCCGCAGCCTTCCAAAGCATATTTTGTCGAAAGCACCCTCGATGTCCATAAATGTGGCCATCGCAATGCCTCCTGAAAATACCTCCTTTTCAGTCACTCTTACCAATTCGTGAAGAGCACTCTCCGTAGACCTACCTGCTCTATATGCATGTTGGCATCTACTCAGAGGATTTTGCGTCATCGAGGTGCTCTCAAGACAGTCAACCATCACTCTTTCCATCGTTTTCAGGAGAAAAGATGTTAGGCTGATCGGTCTGAACGACTTTGCCTCCGCATAATCTTTTTTTCCAGGCTTCGGAAGAAAGACAACTTTCGCCTCTCTCCAGACTCTCGGAACATACCCAGTCGCTAGGCAAGTAACGAATATACCCCACAGCCTAGGTGCAATGAGATCTTCCCCCCACTGCATCATAGCAGGGAATATACCGTCCATCCCTGATGTTTTGTACGGAGCAAATGAGCGTATAGCACTCCTCACCCCGTCCATAGTGATCATCCTTTCGGCTTCCAGCCTGTCAACCCTGTGCATTCCTTTCTTCAAGGGTGTCCACGGGTCATCAGACTTGAAACTTCCAGGAAAGTGCACCTCCATCAGAACTTCCATGGACTCCTCTAGGTTCTCTGCCATGGTTCCATCCTTCTTTCGGATCAGTCCCACTTTGGAGAATGGGTCTTTTGAAACCATTTTCTGAAGCCTACATGCTTCTGATATAGTTTCCATCCCAGAACAGAAGTCTCTCCACGACTGCCTTTTCCGTTGTCGTATGAGGTACTTCAGTTCCCTTTTCCGTGCCTTGTAATTTGCCCATGTTTCTGGGGTTCCCCCTCTCATGTGCAGGTTGAAGGCCTTCCTAACCTTCTTCTTCAGAGATTCAATTTCCATGCACCACCATGGCATTGGATCACCATCGTCTACTGAAAGTATTGGGCATGCCACCTCGTAGGCTTCGACCATGGCCGAGCTAAGGTGTTTGACATGACTTTCTACTTCCACCGTATTCCCTGGTACTTTTATCGCTTTTTGGGTCAGTGTTTCCCTCAACTTCGCCTTATATTTCGCAGGATCTGTATTCTTGGGAATCCTGACCTTCCTGCTATTCCGCTGGCGTCGGATTCCGTACTTGAATTCAAACTGTATGGATCTGTGGTCCGACATGGTTAGCCTATCCACGACCCTCCAATTCTTTATTCTGTTCAGAATCTTCCTGCAGATGAGAGTTACATCAATCACTTCCGCTCGCCTCGCATCAACGAAAGTCGGTTGTGCTCCTCTATTTGCTACCAACAGATTGTACCTCTCCACAAACTCAAGCAATTGCTCTCCTCTGTCGTTGTTGTTGGTGCTACCCCACGCAGTATTGTGCGCATTTGCATCACATCCTATCATCACTCCAATGTTCCTTTCCTCACAGTACTTTACCAGATTCTCCACCTCTTTTGAAGGTGGTTGGTCTGGAGAGTCGTAGGGAAGATACGCTGAAGCTACCATACAAGCACCTGTACCATCCCCAATTCTCACAACGGTGAGATCCGGGGAACATAGGTGTGGCATATGTACCGCTAGTATACCATGTCTCACCAAGATACAAGTCCGTCGTCTGCCATCTGTTACTGGTTGGTACAGCGTGGCCTTTCGCTCTGAGAGACCTTTAATTCTATTGTGAAGAATCCAAGGTTCCTGAAGCATTGCTATGTCAATTCCATCCTCCTCCACGCAACGCATCATCATTGCTGATGCTGCCCTACTACTATGGTGTAGATTGAGTTGAAACACAATGTGGTTTTCCTGGTACGGGCCCACCACCCGCCCTGGTGGTTCTTCCCTTGCAGGATTCCCCACCAGCCCGTACCAGGGGTTCCATCGCACTCACCTTGCATCCTTTTCGAATTTGATGAGAGCTTGATCAAGGCCGCAGTTGAGTTTCCCTCCTGCCAACCTGATTGCCTCCATCTCATCCTTCCGGCACCACACGGTGAGCTTGACGCCTCCTTTCTTTGCATCTCCGAACTTCGTTACGTTACTAACTCTCCATTTAGAAGTGTCTGCAACGCACCGGTTCTGGGTCTGCAACCTCCTAAAGATGACCTCCTTGCCTTCAGAAGTTCCGTAGACAAAGATGAACATCCTTCTAACGTCCTTCAATGCGTACAGTCGGTCGATCCGCAACTCAGCCCCTTCCCATAAGTTCTTGAGCTTTGTCACGTTTCGGCACAACCATACCTTGGATGATGGGTTCTTGCACTTAAGTACAATTATTCCATCCTCCAAGTTTGCATTGCTCAACACTGTTAAAAAACCTCTAAATCTAGGGGGAAATCCCCTAACCTGGCAACACTATCTCTGAGTCTCTTTGAAAAACGTTGCCATAGAAATTCCTCGCAACAAACTTTAAGTCAGAAATTTCACGCAGCAAATAAGTGAATGTTTTCAGCCGAATTTCACGCAAGCAAACATAGTACTATGCTTCAGGGAAAATGTTCGTTCAATTTTTTGTTCTCTCCTATCTTGTGCATACCTACTCCCACCATCGCTTACTGTGTAAGGTAGATGTCATCAGTGTTTTAGTGGCCATGCCAAAACAAATTTAATTCAGAATTGTATATAGGCGTTGGAGG
Source organism: Dichetophora obliterata (assembly GCA_963920525.1). NCBI lineage: Eukaryota > Metazoa > Arthropoda > Insecta > Diptera > Sciomyzidae > Dichetophora > Dichetophora obliterata. The sequence continues at coordinate 208,895,240 of OY986437.1, read as the reverse complement.
CCTCGCAGCTATATTGTATGTAAGAAATAATTGGTTACGTTATGTGTCCAGGTACCTGCTCCCATCATCGCTTACTGCGTAAGGTAGAAGCTATCAATGTTTTAACGGTATCTCCTAACAAAGGCAATTTAGCATTGCAAAAATGAAGGCCTTGCAGCTACATCGCATTAAAGAAAAAGTCGTTTACTTCATTTGTTCATTTACAGGGTTGTCAATATTCGAAGCACCTATCTTGCAACACTGTAACTTTCCGCAGTGATGCCAAATCGACTAATGACATACCGCGTTTGAAGCGTCATTCCAAGCAAATGTTTACAATGGAACAGTACACGCCACGCAAACGCTCTAAAATTGTTGAAATTTACATTCAACAAAACAAGTCAATAGTGAAAACTCAACTCAATGAGCGATGAAGCTCATTTTCAGTTGAACGAAACGGTAAACATACAAAATTGCCGTATTTATGCCACTGAAAATCCACAAGAGATTCAAGAGGTACCTCTTCACGATGCAAAAGTCACTGTTTGGTGCGGCGTTTGTGCTAAAATGCTCATTGGGCCGTTCTTTTTCGAAGATGATAATGGCCACAGAGTTACTGTCAATCAGGAGCGTTATCGCGATATGATAAACAATTTTTTCATGCCAATCGTTCGCCGAAAGTGTATCAGGCACTACTGGTTTCAACAAGACGGTGCGCCACCACACACAAGCCGCACTACAATCGATTTTTTGAAGCAATTGTTCCCTGGCCGTTTGATGTCAAAAAATGGTGATTTCGATTGGCCGCCAAGATCACCAGATTTAACGCCTCCAGACTTCTTTTTGTGGGGTTATTTGAAATCAAAGGTTTACGTCAACAAGCCAAAGACCCTAGAAGAGCTGAAAACCAACATCCGTCAAGAAATATCTGCCATTCCCATCGAAATGTTGAAGAAAACCATGGAAAATGCTGCAAAACGGGCACAATATGTCGTAGAGGCCAATGGCGACCATTTACGATATATCATATTCAAGAAATAATGTAAGCAAATTTACTTGAACCCAATTAAATGATATTCATGACGAACAGACAAAAAATTGTGGTTTCTTTGATTTATTTAAAAATAAAATGGGTTATAAACTCTGCTGTTATAAACTCTGCTGCTATAAACTCTGCTGTTATAAACTCTGACTCCAGAAAAAATAACGGAGTTGGTAAAAGAATTTATTCTCGAGAAATTGCTTTTCATTCATGTACATTAATTTATAGTACAGCTAAATAAATTTTGTTTTTGGTATTCAAGTAAAAACCTTGCTACTCACACAATAAACAACATTGTGCGGCACGAAAATCTGTATTTTATAATTTCAACGTTTTTCACTTCATTTTAATATGAGGAATCTCGTGATAACATCCGTTTTGCCACTTAGCCAAAGACTTTAGTGCAAAATTTTTTTTTATTAGTCCAGATATGCACTCATTTGCATGTTGAGAACTCTTGAACCATTAGGATTTTCATTGGTTTTTTCAGCAAACTTCTTTCTATTATTCTTGCCAACAAATTTGTTGAACAAATATATAACGAAAAATCATTTGAAATTGTCTTTAAGCCTTTAATAAGCGACATATGTCTTGCCCGCTTTCAACGCTTTCAACTCAAAGCAAATAATGTTACTCATACGCAATGTTGTTCGAATTTTGTTCGATTGACTTTTTGTAAGAATCACTCTATAAGACCCGCTGGAAGCGATTTTTTTGTATTTATTTATTCATCAAATTTATTGGCCAGAACTATAGAAAGAACTTTTCCGAAGAAACCAAATTGAAATCCTAATGGTTCAAGAGTTATGAACATGAAAATGAGTGCATATCTTAAGTAATTTATGATATATCTTAAAAAAAAATTTTTGTTCTAAAATGTTCGGTGAAGTGGTAAAACAAATGTCACCACGAGATTCCTTATACCAAAATTAAGTGAAAAACGTTTAAATTATCAACTACAGAGAAAAAAGATACAAAAAAGCGCGCAGTGCAATTTTCAGAAAATTTTGCCTCAAGAACTGTTCAGATATAAAGCTAAAAGTGACAAATAAAAGCTGATATAAATTCAGTTGAAAATTTTGTTTTGTCCGTAAAAAGTTACAGTAGTACCATTTTTTGAGCGCTGATTCTAGGAAAATTTCCGCCTACTTCTACTGCGATGTGCATTTCATGGTTTCAAGTGAGCATTTTTTGTTGTTTAAATCCAACTGACTTAAGTGTTGACAGTAGGTGCCGCATACAAGAGCACAAAAAACAATCCATTTCACCAATTTTTTTGCTGTTCATAAGGGGGGAAAAATGATCACGAAAGCAAATGTTTTGTGTTTTCTGCACTAACCACTGCAAAAAGCAATGCGGCTCGAGAGTTGCCATGCCACTTCAAAGTCACCAAAAAACAAAACCAACATTTCGACATACACGACGCTCTTAATTTACATAAGAAATACTACAGATAACTAGAGAAAGCGTAGTAATTGGATAGAAGAGGCTGTTTTTTTTTTTCATTATGAAGTTGTTTATATGTGTCATTTGTTATTAACGCAAAATAAAGTGAATTTTCCTCTCATTTTTGTTCGAGTTTAATGGATGGTTTTCTAAGATGAATATGAATGAAGATGAAGAGAAGCTTAAGCACAAAGTTAAAGCATGGTACGATGCTAAATTATCTGCAAAGTATGGCAGCACATTTCGCGTTATAAAAATACTTGTTGACAGCGGGTGGTGGAAAAACTTTTTTGATGGATTTTCACATTTTTATGATTGCAACACAAATTTTCTCGATTTAAGAAAGCAAGCAAATGAGACAAGAACTTTTCAAATCTCACAGAGTTGATAAAGTATTAAAAACTTTACTCTTCATTCTAAAAATATATTTTCATTCAACTTTGCTCATACGCCTGGCGATGACAACCCTAATAAATTTTATTTATCGAGCATAAAACAAAAAAACTTGCATGGATATCTTTGCACTCAATGTAAAAATAAAGTTTTTAACGACTTTTTTGTTACATCAAGCCCACTCCACACTCACTTTCCAGCTGTCAAAAAGGAAAAGGACTGATTAAAATGAGACAGAAAAAAATAATTTTAAAGCGTTTTCAAATTTGCGTTTACTTCTACCATTTTTTTGTTATTATTATTTATTTAACTTTTATACGAAAAGGCACAACATGCAAGATTGACATGGCGTTGCCGCTCTTTCAGTATTTTCATTTGTGCTTATAATTGAAATCCCCACAGGCGGTAGGGGCGAGAAAAATGCATGCCCTTTCAATCATCGATGGCAAAATAAAAATTGAGAAAAAAGATTAAATGTAAAAAAACCAAAAGGTTACCTACTTGTATGTAAATCCTTTTATTTTCCCTGCTCCCTTATTTACCGGTTTTTGGCTCTACTCTTATAGTTTTGCCTTAGTTTGGCTCTAAGGTTTTTTTTTTAGCTGATTGCTCTTGAGTTGTTGATGTAGATTTTTATTTTTAGGCTGCCTAAAGAGAAGAAAACAAAAACAAAAAAAAAACAAAATCGCCAATGATCGACTGTCAATGCCAAACATTTGACATTGACAACATTTGGGTCTGTCAATCAGCTGTCACATTGATATTTATGTAAAAAAGCTTACAAATTTGATATGAAATTCTATGCATCAGCTAGAAAAATTAGTTTTTATGAGCAGCTTTTATGTTAAATTTTTATGTTTAACATATAACGCAATAGTGTTGTTAAATGTATGTGGCAACCTTGTGTTAAACTTAAACTTCAGACATATATTTGTTGCCTTAACTCTAACTATTCCCTTTTTCTCTTCTCTGTTTTGATAATTTTTTTATGGCGCTTTTTAATGCCCTTTTTTAGTTTCCATAAATTATTATTTAGACGTTTTTCACTTGTTAAGAAAATTACAAATTATTGCCTTGGTTTGTGTAACTACCAGCTTCTGCTTAATTTTGCTATGTTGTATTGTACATAATTTCATCCTTTTCTTATTCCGGCGTGATACAGAAGAAAAAAAATAATAAATAAAAATATGGGCAGTACGCGCAACAGTGTTTAAATTCCAAACACGTCGTCGCCTTAAAACTTTATTTTTTGTTTTAAGGCCGAGGGTACGTCAAGGCATTGTGGTTAGTATATGGTTTGGGTATGAGTGTAAGCTTTCTTGTCTGACTTAATAAATCCTATTTGATGTTTATAAAGCAAAGAGTAAGACAGAACTTTATGTTATTGTAAAAACATTCTCCTCCAAAACTTTAAGAAATAGTGTTGCAACAAAAACTCACAAGAGTGAAAATGTGATGAGGCCATTTTTGAAGCACAACTAATTGGACTTGGCTAATTTGAAAACTTAACTATGTATTTATGCCAGTTTTAAGCCTTAACTGTAAAAAAATTTAATGTTTTTAAAGAATTATTAAGAATCTAAGTTCTGTTTGACCTTAACTTTTGAAGAGAAAATTAATATGCATTCCAAGATATCACTTTATTGCTTTCTTTCTTATTACAAAAAGTGTTAAAATTGACACTTTTATTTGTTTTATACAATTTTCAGCTATATATAAGTAGGTTTGATAACCAATTATCAACCTTTATCGATAATTTGTTTTTAAATGAATAAGAGTAAGGAGAAGGTGTGCACCAAATATTTTCTATAGAATTCACCATCTTTAAGCAAGTGAAATAATAGCGGTATTCTCTATGTCTAGGATATGACCGTTGCACGGTGCAAGAATAGGAAATATACAATACGTGCACCACAGCAACAACAAAATACAAGTAAAAAAACCGTAGAATATTTCCTATGCTATGAAGCATTGATAATGAAATGCAACCCTGTGTTTGTAATGAAAGAGAAGAGAATGAGAGAGCAGCCAAACAGTAGGTGAAATCAAGGTTCATTTACAAGATTGTGGCACTTGAGAGAAATGCACTCTTTTTACCGCCTTTCCTCGAACTGTCACTGTGCTTTTCCTTGTTCTAAGCATTCATTTTCTTCATTTCTTTTCATCCACTCTGACAGTTCGATAGAGTTCGCTCTCAAGTGCCACAACCTTATAAATGAGCCTTGGGTGAAATGAGCGTGAAGTGCAACTTATTATAGAGTTCTTTGAGCTGTTGATTTTACTATGCTACGCTAGTACTATAGAGCGCTCTCGATCCGTTGGATATTTAAGTATAGGATTGTTACAATCCGTGCTCTCATGCAATTATGCCAGACATAGAGAATACCCCTAATGTATGATGTATTTCACGCATTGTGGATTCATATTCATGTAGAAGATCCGTACAAAAGAAAGAGGAAAAACGTTCGGCATTGTTTCGTTAGAGTTTTTTTTTTACACTGTGGTATGAGTTCGGTTTCGTTCGCACATGAGCAAGAAAGTGGAAAAAGCTGCTCTATTTCTATTTGCAGTTTGCCGCTCACATTGAGCTCTCTTCAGAGCGAGAGAATTGGTGTCTAGTTCTTAAGGAAAGTTTAAGTGATGTCAAATTTTTATGAAAAACATATCGTTGTTGCGCGTGCAATACCGCGTATCCGCCACTTGCACGAACACATATACGGTGAGAGTAAAATATAACGGGAGTGCAGAAAACTAATTTTCTATTAAGCTATGAAATGGATTTTTAACTGAACTAAAAACTTATTGAAATTAGATATTTGCTTTGATATTTCAATGCAAAATTAAAATGAATGAATCAATCCAGAATGAATTTTTGCCATTTTGAAATGTACGCGATATTGCACGCGCAACGACGGTATGCTCTTGACATTCATTAAAAATAACAGTCAATATAATCCATAATATTTAAAAACTTTAATATTGCTTAACTTGAATCTACAAACAATACTTCAACATGATTTTAACTATTTAGATCAAATAAGTTTTGAAGAAAATAACAACAGCATCAAAGCACAGCAGACTAGACAGAATGTTTTGTAAGGAGCTACCAGTTCCATCTTCTGTAGCCTTGAGTTATTTAGCAAATAGTTTTTTTTATTTTGTAGGTCAAGTCTCTCCTACTAGAAGGCAATCTTGGCGTGGTGTAGTGGCTAAAGTTGCTAAGAAGAAATGGATTATGATGACGGCAGGGTCACCTATGCCGTACATTGGGAAGCAATGCACTAAGAGCTATTCACCACCCTCGCCATAAACCTCCCCCTTCTCACCAACACTATATACCTCGGTGTTCCCTATCCTTTTCCCTGTCCTACTCTATGGGCTGAATCCAGGTGTCATGCGAAACGTGCTGAGATTTATTAGGCTGGAAGCCCATTAAAAATAGTCCAGTCACGAACGATGCGTACCGGATACCAGGTGACCTCCAGTACTGTTTCGCCTTACCCGCACACAGGTATCTCTGTGGGGGTGGACCGTTGATTGTCCCACACTCATAAGAACTGTATGGAATCGCAAAATAACTAACAAAAACCAAGTGAGTCCGGAACTCCTAAAAAACCGGAAGAGTGCTTGTCTCCCGTAGCCACTAAATTGGGACCAAATCCAAACCATCAACAAGATGGTGATTGTTGACCAAACAAATCAGCAATCCAAGGATTAAGGAACCGGTAACGCAGCTTCTGGAGTGCTGTGTTATGATCTTAGTCCGAACACTTTGGCAAGAGCCATGGCTAAATTAAATTCAGGTGGTAGCTCGACGGGTGTGACAGCTCAGACCGAACCCGTCCTGAGTAAGGTTGCTGATTGGCTTCCAGGTAAAAAGAAGTAGGTTCGAACTTCAGATCTGATCTGGTACGAGAAATGTGAAAAGGCAAAACTGCAGAAAAAGGAGACAAATCAGGTCCTTCTCCTAAGCTGCCTCTCAAAAGGCCGGATCTGCTAGCTCAAGCTAAAGGCAGAAGTCGGCATAGGAGGTACCTGCTGCCAAGAGACCAAAGAAGCTCAGTAATTATGTAGTCAGGTCGTAAAGCGAAGTGGTCAGGGAGCAAAACAGGATGCTGGGTGTCATTGACACACAAATGGAGGTGTGTGGAGACAAAATTGGTCTGCACCTTTTTTCAGGTTCTGGAGGAGAACTATGATCCTTCCCCCCACTATTATGATGCAGGGTGGCACAACTACGGCCACGTTAAGCTAAAAGCTTGTGAAGAAGACAGGTCTGCCTTCCTCTACAAGGCGGTTATCAGCAAAAGCTGCAGGCAATTGAGCGGGACGCGATACCCGCTCGTCCCAGATCAAGGGTGTCACTGCCAGTCACCACGTGCTGGAAGGTATTTTAAAAATGTTCTGGATTTGCAACCGGGAAAAAAAGAGGAGTCTGTTGTTCCCTCAAGGCAGGTTTTCCTACTGCTTAATGAAGAATAGTTGCAGCCGATAGAAGAAAAAAGGGAGTTCTTTGGTTTTCCTACTCCAAGGTCTATTTAAAGGTGTACAGCAAGTCCATGGCCCTACGAATTCTATCCAGTCAAGCAAGGCTGCAGTCGCTGAGCCCCAAAGCTGTACGCCAGAATCAGACCTGGAAGAAATAATGTCAGTGCACTCGTTTGAATTTACCGGGGTGTCGGCTCTCCACCACAAAGATGCTCTTCTGGCGGAGGAGCCGTCAGAGGAGGAAGAGACTGGCACAACCATATGAAGCGGATAAAAGTACTCCAGATTAAACTTCATCAGCCCAAAGTCGGATCGGCGAATCTCTTAAAAAAAAATTGGCCATTTCAGCCCTAGAAAGGACTTTGATCGAGCTTCTATTGATCAATTGTGTTGTGTGTGTTATTAAATGTTTGAACACAAATGATCGAGAGCTGAACCTACGAGTTTAATGCTGACTCCGAACAGCTTATGTTCTCAAGAAACTTTTAAATGGCAGTTTTTACTCTCTGAGGTTTGCCATTGTCTACAGAGAGGTGACGATCGAACAGAACAATGATTTTAATTGAAAAAACATTCTGTCTGAGCTGGAATTGAACCCGGGCTACCGCGGTTCTTTAGCTTAGGGGCCACGCACTCTACCCACTAGGCTTCGGCTAAAAACGGCTGGAAAACGGTGGATAACCCTCATCCAAGAACCATGGGCGCATTGTAACAAAAAATAATATTAATATCTTCTTGCTTCACAGATACTGCGGTAGAGATGTGGTTACAGCCAGCCTCGAGTTGGGCAAGGACACGTACTGGTTGGTAGCAGCTTACTTCTCACACGTTGCAAGCACGCATCCAGATAATACCAGGCTCATCATTTCGGACACTTGCGGAAGGGGTGAGTGAATTTTCGATTATTTAAATATATGCAAAGGGGTGAAAAACATACCTTTATTATTAAAAATAGAAGTGCAGTTTTGGACATAGCCTTAGTACTAAATGCAGAAGAGTCTTTACCGCAGCTAAGCGCTCAAGAGCTGAGCTGGATTGGACAGCCTACAAGGTAGCTCTCAAATTTTTCAAAGCTGAAACTAGGAAAGCTGCAAGATCCTCTTGGAAAAATGTTTTGTAAAGGAATTGAAGAAATGAGGCATCTAGGCTATCTCAAAAGGTCTAATGGCACATGGGCGATTTCTTGTAAGGATTCTCTCAACCTCCTATTAGACACGCACTTCCTTAGTAGTAGTTTCTCGTTGAGTGCACAACTGCCTAACCCTTGTTACTTAACCCATTAACCACGGTTGAGTATTTTTTTACCTATGAAAATACTTCTGCAGAATTGACCATATCTTAGGATTGGTAACAGCTAAGTGTTTTATTTTTTGTTTGTTACTTTTAAAAAACATAGAGCTATGAACTGTTTTTTAGTAAATCAAGAAATTTTTACGTTCACTACTACATTTTCAAAGTGAAAAGTGATTAAGTTTAAAAATCAGAAAATTTGTGTTGTTAAAATTTGTTAAAAATTTTATATTTAAAAAAATGTAAAAGCTCTCTTAGCTCAATATACCTGCTATTGATCGAAAATTCCTGATATTAAACCGTGCTATCGTTGCAGAATGAATTTGTGCCCATTTAGAGCACATTAACGACGGTTGGGTATTTTTATACCCAACTCATATCTCATATCGACAACGGTGAAAGATACAAAGTTGAAATTTGATGTGGTAGTTTCTGTAATCAATATAAGAAAGAACATGAAATTTAAATTTAAAAATTTGTACGAAGCTTTCGGGAGTCGCGGATACAAAGGGACTACGGGTTAAAGCAGGATACCTAAGGCATAGTATCCGAGAGAAAACTAAAATGGGCGGTAAACAGTTTCAAGCCCTATAATTCACCCTTAAGAAATACAAGAGGCTGCGGATTATATTCTGCCTCGGCTTTGTATTTTATATAATGGCTGCATAAGCCTAACATATATTCCCAACGCTTGGAACAAAGCAGGAGTGGTCTTTATACCTAAAGCAGGGAAAACATCACACAACACTACTAAAGATTTCAGATTTATAAGTCTAACGTCATTCCTCTTGAAGACCTTAGAACGCCTATTAGATCTGTATCTACGCAACAATATTGACTCAGCACTCTTATCGGCATCAAAGCATCCATATAGCAAGGAAGGTCTGTGGAAACGGAGCTTGGTTTGGTGTGAATAATATCATTCCACTCATCTGGAATCTGGTAGTGCACAACGTACTGCTGTGTCTGGAGAGGAAATGCGGAGTGTAGTGGCAGCCTACGCCAATGACCTAGCAATCGCAGTCAGAGCCAAGTTTCCCACTACTCTTTGCGACGCTATGCAAAGAGCTCTTTGTAAACTCAAGCGATGGGCCGAACCCTGTGGTCTCAGAATAAATACATTTGATCAAGCTAAATCAGGTCATTTTCACAATGAAACAAAAAATTCCGTCCCTCATACCAATCATGCTAAATGTATGTGCAGTGCACATTGTGCACTATCCCTCTCGCACAATGCAAAATATCTAGGACCCATTCTTGAACGGAATCTGAGCTGAAAACTTAATATTTCTGAGCGTATGAAGAAAGCAACAGTTGCGCAACAGGGGTCCTTAGACCTATACTTCTATACGGATCAGCGATATAGTGGCCATCCTTGTACAAGATCACATATTTGAACCAGCTCCAAAAAAACCAAAAAATGGCATCTATATGTATCAAATGCAGGCAAAAACAAGCTTATTCGGCGGTTAGACTGAGTCACGCATACATACTCTATAAATTCAATTTAATTTCTCCAAGGACTGATTACTGCAAACCACTGCTTTCCTTTGATGGAAACTGCGGCACACTTATTAAACCTAGGACATACTGGAATAATGGTGCGCCGTGCAAACCAGAGTGTCTACACTTCTATACAGATGGGTCAAAACTAAATGGCAAGGTCGGATATGGGGTCAGCTAAAAAGAATAAGGGTACCCCTGGCTCGTAGTCTACCTGATCACTGTATTGTTTTCCAAGCCGAAATGCTGGCAGTTAAGGAAGTACAACATGGTTCTCAGAGAATGTCATCTCAAACGAAAAATGTACTTTTTTCCGGACAGCTAAGTTGCGATTAAATCGATATAGCAAGTAACCATCAACTCTAAAGTAGTTAAAGAATGCCTTGCTGCATTAGGCTAAATGTCAAGCTTTTTTGACATCAATAAAAGCAGACGAGCTTGCTAGATACAGTACGTCTTTGAATTCAATGGTTCGGAACTCACCGAGCATCCCGATGGCAAATGTCAAACTGCTGCTCAAAGAGTACACCACATCTAAAGCCATCACAAGACGGGCTGAACTCTCAACATGCAGAACAACAAAACTTATCTGGCCGACTCTAGACCTAAAGCGATAGGGAGCCCTTCTCTCGCTGGGAAGACTAGAGGTAGCCACGCTAGTAGTCGTTATTACAGGGCACTGCTTAATAGGCTGACATGCCTCCAGACTGGGAGTCATCACAAATGACTTCTGCTAAAGCTGCGGGGAAGGGTAGAAGGAAGAAATCATCTCCCACCTGTTGCTGTCCCGCGCTCGCTAGAAGAAGGCACAAAGCAAGCAAATTTTTTGCTACAAATGTGACATGCATTCTTATGGACACTGCTTCCACAAGACATTCTTTAGATCCAATTTTGCTTCTTCTTAGCTTTATCAAGAAGTGCTTTCAAGAGGCCTCATAAACTACTTCTGGAAGACATTCAAATAGCATTTAAATTCAATTAAAGAAAACAAAAAATTATATATTATTTTAGGGTTTTTAGGTTTTAGGTATTTTCCGTGGAATTTTGAAACCCCCAACAAAACCCAACCACTTTCTACTTCCAACACCAAAATGCCGCGAAAAGCGGGAAAAGGTATATTGTACGTGGGACTTTTTAAGCCCCCAACAAAACCCAAACACTTCTCATTTCCAACACCACGATCGCGGGATTTTTTTAAGCCCCCTAACCACAAAAACTATTTCATTCCATGGAATGCCTTCTTTAAGTTCTTCTGGCAAACACCTTCTAGCATTATTTAATCAAATGCTCCAAGAAATCTTCCATTTACAAAATTCTGTAAGCACTTCTAGGGAAGAGTAAGGTAAGCATTCCTCCCAATAACATGACTATGCTAAAAGAATACCTTCTGCAAGGACGAAGCAGGATGAAAATTAGGGGGGCCAGGAACTCATACAATTTTTTACCACATATTTCATTCATGCATTTTACGAGTCAATTAAAATAGTTTAAAATAAATGTATGGTGTAATATTAACTGATGCTTTTATATATAATCGAGCTAAATGCGAAAAAGATTTTCAACTTATGTATATCAAACAAACGCAATCCATGAGATTAAATAAAGTTACATTTATTAAACTCAGGTTAAATTCATTTAAATTTTAAAAAATTTAAATTCTAGAGCATATTGATCCATGAAAATGCTTGGGCCAATTCACAAATCAAACGTGGCGATGTTCAGTTTTTTTAATTGTTTGCTCAAACTCACAGATATGATAACCATATGGCAGCTCATGTCAACTTGAAATGTCACTCTGGTGAAATGTAGTTAAAATTAAAAGTTAGCTACGATTCACTTAAAACTGGCAATAGCCGAGCGGGTTAATATTTTGTCTGTTTTGTTTTAGGTATTTTAAAATTGTAACTTTTTTTTTTTTGTTAATTCCCAGATTTATTCAGTTACTACCGATACTCGAACCACCAATACAAACGGTATTAAAAGAGGTTATTTTTATTTCTATGTAACGAAAAATAACATAAAAAATGTTCATATTATCAAGTCTGTGTAAATATCTAAGTTTTTAAATTCCTGTTTCAACAGTATAGAATATTACACAAAATTATACAATATCGCTGAAAAAATATTGATTTGCTTTTGACTTTTCAGCTCTAGTTTCAAAGAAAAAGATATAAGACCCACACATTAAAAAACGATCACGTATAGAAACAACTTAAAAAGCCATCGATTAAATAAAAAATTCCAGATTCAGGGGACCAACTGCCCTTGGCTACGCCCCTGACCTTCTGGGTATGAAAATGGAAGGGAAGTTTTTCTTTTGGAAGCACTTTTTGTGCTGGAAACGTTTTTCTTTTCTGAGCTTGACGACCTTTTAAGGACAATCGTCAAACGTCTAATAAATTCTAATAAAATTAAATGTGGCTCCACTCGGACTGAAGGCCGAGTGTGCTTTGGTATCACAATGGACCTTATGGATCTAAGTAAGCCGAGGTATGTACAATATGTTTTAACGCATATGTAATGACTGCCGCCTCAACCTGACCTAGCCTAGGTGAAGCCTGAAACACTACCAGGAATTTTTATGCACCGATATTTTAGCATTTTCGAAAATTAGTTGAACTCCAAAGAAGAATAGGGAAAAGGAAGAGGCAACTAAAACATACATAATCCCTGGTAGAGTTTCAGCTTTGACCTAAAAATAAAAAAAATCCCTTTTCTTTATCGTCATATGTTTCAGATGAGTTTATTCGAACAAGTGTCAAATTATATATTACTTAAACGATGGATTTGTCACAGCTGAATCACTCAAGACTACTGAAGATGGAACGGATAGCTCCTTCCGAAACAGTCTGCCTAGTCTGCTGTGTAATTGGCTCTATACAGAGTTTTTTGTTGTTGTTTGTTGCTTCCTTCAAAACTTACTTGATCTAGATAGCTTATAATTAAAATCATTTGAAATTTTTTTTTGTAGATTCAGATTTAGCAATATCAAAATGTTTAAATATTATGGATTATATTAGCTGCGTTCCTTTCGCCATATTATATCGCGATAACAAATTTTCCTAAAGGAATGGCAAGAAAACGACTCGTAGAGGGCATTACCGCTGTAGTTAGAATTCAATTCAAACAAACAATCATGATACAATAACTATTAGGTGTCATGAGAACGTGTGTAGTTCACAACTGTTGTGATCTATTACGGAAGCGATATCTAAGTGAACGATGTTTTTCTCTGAGTGTATTTTACTCTAAACGTCAGAAAAATTGTAAGTTATTTAATTTAATTATTATTATAATGCAATTATATAAATAATTTAGGTGCAATTGTTGGCTGCTCTGAATGCGGCCAATGTGTGTGACACAAGGTGTTTATTTTGTTTTCTTTTGTTTAACAGTCAATGATCGCAGCTAGTGAGAAAACAGGTAGCTGTCAAGGCTATCTAATAGTGATAGTATCATGCAAACAATGAATTCAAAAATGAAATGACAGCTCATAAAAATATGCAGTTGCGTCACCTGTGTTTAAAATTTTTTAAAGACGATTTTATATGGATAGCAAAAATAATCTTATTTGTTATAGGATTATTATTTTTGTTTTTGCTTTGAATGCAAAAAAAAAATAATCTGGATTATATTGAAGCGCATGGAACGCAGTTATTGACTGTTATTTTTAAGAAATATTTTGTGAATTGAAATTTCTAATGTTTTATATTCAATATAAATTTATGTCACAATAAAGCTTTTAAATTCATCAAATCCTTTATATTCAGCGCTTTATGGCATCTTTATAGCATAATATATAGCAAAGGAAATGGTTACTGTTGCTTTACATAACAGCTAGCAGATAACAGGCACCTTTTAGCAGATTGGAAATTTTAACTTAACGAAACATGTACATTTACAGTTTAGTAAAAGTTTGGAGAGTGAAAATGAAAATGCTTTTCAAAATTTATGCATTCTCTGTATTGTGTGAAAGCTTACAACAGCAAAAGCTTACACTAAGATTACTATAAACTTGTATCTTAAATCTAACATAAAAATAATTTACAAATTATAGGAAAAGATTTTGCTCAACCCACACATGCCAAAACACTGTTAAATCCTTAACCATTACTGGTCTTTAAAGTAGACAACAGACACAATAATTTAGTCCAACTTTAACAAGCAACTCGTCAAACAAGCACAGTGTTCATGCTGGAATTTTTTTCATTAAAATTTAATCATCTTTTGCATTCGCCATTTTTGAAGATATGTTCACTTTTCATTATTTTTAGATACTAAACCATAGTCAGAAATGGTGTACCATTTCCAATTTTAATTTATAAAATATAAATTCATATTCAGAAAAGATCAGTTGAAATTTATAAATTCTATTTGAAATTCCGAAAAGATGACTTTAAAGTCAGAAAGGTTCATAGAAATAACGCTCAATGAAATAACGCCCAAAATAAAAAATGAAATAAAGACCACAATATTTTGGGTTTAAAAAACTGCAATAACGACCATAAATCAAAAATATAGCCCAGAAATTATATAACGCCCAAATTGAAAATTAAATAAGACCCAAAATCTTTTAAGGGAAAAATTAATTATATCCAAAATTATATATGAAACAAAGCCAAAAAATATGAAATAACGCTCAAAATAGAAAATGATATAGAGCCCAAAATGTTTAGTCTTATTTCATTCGCCCAAATTTGTATGAAATTTTTTGGGCTTTATTTCATTTTTCAATTTCTGGGTTTGGTTTCATAATTTAATAATGCCCAAAATAAAAAAATTAAATAAAGCCCAATCAAAATGAATTAGAGTCCAAAATTTTGGAAACGCCCGAATTTGTATGGAAAATTCTTGGGCTTTTTTCATTTTCTCTTTTAGGCGTTATTTCATTGGGTGTTATTTCCCTGAACAGTCAGACAAAATCACTTGAAGTTAATTAGGGCCCACTTGTACCTCCTACAAATCAATAGAAATTCTACATATCAGAAACCGCGACACTAATTTGTTTGCAAATTTCAGGTAAACGATAGCAAAGTCTTGTATTTCTGTGAAGTCTGGTGTCGATTGTAAAAGGGGCGTGGCACCTCAAATACACCCCAAATTTTGTATATCGAATTGCTTTGGATTTATAGGTCGCACAGCCTCGGAATTCGGTTTCATAAAACTTAAGGAAGTTATTAAACACATGCCAAGGATGGTTTATGCATTGAAAAAGGTTGCGTGGCCATTCCCATACAACACAAATTTACGATATGGAATAGCTTTGGAGATATATACGATACCGAATAGGTCGCACAGCCTTGGAATTCAGTATAAGACCTCAATTTACACATGAAGTTTTACTGATAACATTTTATGGGCGTTAGACAAGGGGGTTGTGGCACCCATGCAACCTAAATTTGCGATATCAAATAGCTTTGCAGCATAGCTGTTCAATTGCGATTACTATTAGTAATCAATTATATTATATTTAAAAAAGTATTGTAACCATTATATATTCCTCGAGGGATAAGTTTATGCTAAGTAATTGATTACGATTACAATTAATCAAAAAATAAATACGATTACTTGAAATTACGAAAATAGTTAAAAGTAATCAAGAAAATTATTTCGACTACTTTTAAAAAAATCTTTTACAATAATATTCAAAAAGAATCAAAAACAATTTCTAAAAGCAGTCGAATTATTTTTTTTTTTTTATTACTATTGATTTTCTTTTATATTCGTAATTCAATTCGATTTCGTAATCTGAAGTAATTATCAGATTACGATTACAAACAGAAAATAATCGTACTTAATCAATTATTCCACCATTTTAAAAACATAATCGAATTACTAAGGATTACGATAAGTAATATTCATTTAACAGCTATCCTTTGGAGTTATAGGTCGCACAGCTTTAGAATTCAGTATTCTATCTTGCTTTTCACATGCAGTTCAACTGATAACATTTTATGGGCGTATGACAAAGAGGCGTTAAAAACAGCTAGTTGAAAATAAAACATGAAAAACTTATTTCCATCACCATCTTCAGTACTATTACCATTACCATTACCATTGCCATTACCATTACCATTATCATTAGCATTAGCATTACCATTACCATTACCATTACCATTAGCGTTACCATTAGCATTACCATTAGCATTGCCGTTATCATTAGCATTACCATTACCATTACCACTACCATTACCATTGCCATTACCATTACCATTACCATTACCATTACCATTACCATTACCATTACCATTACCATTACCATTACCATTACCATTACCATTATCATTAGCATTAGCATTACCATTACCACTACCATTACCATTACCATTACCATTACCATTACCATTACCATTACCATTACCATTACCATTACCATTACCATTACCATTACCATTACCATTACCATTATCATTAGCATTAGCATTACCATTACCACTACCATTACCATTACCATTACCATTACCATTACCATTACCATTACCATTACCATTACCATTGCCATTACCATTACCATTACCATTACCATTACCATTACCATTACCATTACCATTACCATTACCATTTCCATTACCATTACCATTACCATTACCATTATCATTGCCATTGTCATTGCCATTACCATTACCATTACCATTACCATTGTCATTACCATTACCATTGTCATTACCATTATCATTACCATTACCATTACCATTACCATTACCATTACCATTACCATTACCACTACCATTACCATTACCATTACCATTACCATTACCATTACCATTACCATTACCATTACCATTACCATTACCATTACCATTACCATTACCATTACCATTACCATTACAATTACCATTACCATTACCATTACCATTACCATTACCATTACCATTACCATTACCATTACCATTACTAATTTGACTTTGAATTGATCTTTTCTGAGTTTTAAATGGATTTTCAATTTATATATTCTAAATTTCAATTGATCTATTCTGAATTTTATATAGAACTCTGAATTTCTATTGATCTGATCTAAATTAAAACTGCAAATCGTGTAAACACATATAGAAAATTAAACTATGGTATATATTTTAATAACGAATCTTTCTTTATTAAAAATTTCAGTGTATTTTCATTTTCTTTACACAGTATTTTTGTATTGTATTTGTAGGTGATATTTTCATAATATTAAATTTTTATTAAATTTAGATTTGTAGCTTCATCGCTTCATCATTTTCAATATAGTAAATTGAGATAAGTAGTTTTCTGATTTAAAAAGAAAACCTTTATACATATATGTAGGTATAGTTGCTTATAAGAATGTATATTCTTATTGTATACTTTGGACTTAAAACTCAAGTATCCTTCGAATAAGAATAAATCGTTCCCAAAAAACTTAAAGTAAAGAACAAATTGTAATTAAAAAAGTGACAATTTTTGTTAAATAATATCAAAAACGCACTTGGAAAAAACAAAACGCTTAAATATATTGTAAAATATACAATTTTTTGTGGAGGGCATGCTTATTTCTTTTAATTTTGTAATTATTTAAATTTTAAAAAAAAAATAATTCAAAAAAGTATTCTACTAGGTTTAAAGTCTAGGTTTAAAGAAGAAATGGTCATTTCGTAAAGACTTTACTTGATATCTATTTGTTACCAGCGTAAGGTTTAAAGCTCAGATAATTTTGATACTTTTTTTAAACTATGGTTTTAAGCTTAAACAATCTATAAATTGGGGATCAAACAAAGGCGGAGGTTCAATTCCTGTTCTCTGAAGTAAGAGAATGAAAAATTTTAATTAATTTATTCTTTCTAAGAACATTTATCGTAAGCATAGTACAAATATGAAAAAGTCCGCCTTTTATCAATGCATAAAACAAGAAGTGAACAGTAGTATGAAGTAGTGTAATAAAGTAGTAATCATTAGAATTGGGTAATTGACTTTTTGAGCTTTACATGGATCAGTTTAGTTGTAACAAAAAATGTAATTTTTCATTTAAACATTGCTAAAATTTATAAAATTTTAGAACGCATTTTACGATGTGTAAAAAACTGACTTAACTGACGTGATTGTATTTAAGTAAACGCAGTTTAGTCGCGTTCATGTTCATGTTCATGTGCCAAAATCCATTTTAACGAAACAACAAAAATTCTTTTTAGCGTCATTATCATAAATAGATAGAATGAAAAAAAAACAGAGTTTACTTGTCATGGTATTTTCATTCCAAACAATCACATTAACATCAATCTCGAAAACATTCATAAATTGAATAAAATACTTATTTATTTAAAAAAAAAATAATTCAAAAATTAAGTTGATGATAAAAGTATACTTTGTTGATTTAAACAGTTAAATTTTTTTTTGTAACAGTTGTAGATTATTCTCAAATTTTTTAGTTGAAGTTGTATCTTTTATTTATTTAAAAAATAACTTGTTTTACATAAATACAAATAGAAAATTTTTTGACGTTATAATTAAAGAATTTATGCTCGAAAATACTCTTTGATCATTTTAGTTTGTTTTAAATTTGTTCAAGAATTTTTTTTTAAATCCTATTTGCTTCCGTGTTTCTCAAAGTAAATTTTTTGTAACTATTGATAGACGTGTGAAAATAATGGTGTATGTATTAATATAAATTTATCCCTCTTTAAATAATAATTTTTGTTCAAAAGCGCAATGTAAATTTTCAATTCTTTAAGGTATTCACAATAAAGATTTTCTGCAGGTTGTTTAATCAAGAAAATCAAATAAATTATCCTGTGATTCGAAATAAAGAAAAAAGGAAATCACAAATAACGAATGAATTGATATATCAAAGAATTATACAAACAAAAAAATATAGCAAAAAATTGTATAAGAATTGGTATTAGTTAATGCAAATTATAACACATCAGAGCAATAAAAACTAATCCAGAAAAAAGGAGTAAAACAAAATTTAGTAATTTTTATTCAGCCCTAAAAACCATCAATTAATCATTGAATCAAATTATTTACTATTTTGTAGATGCTTGCGTTTCACTGCCAGTTTTATGACGACATTATACTTAACTGCGTAAAATATCTTCTAAATAAAACTATTTTAAATTTTTTGTATAGCAAAATTCAATCATTTTCCAACTGTCATAGCTAGAAAAAAGTCAACGTGTTGTGATTTCAATCATTTGATTGACAAGAACTGACCACTAAAAATGGCAAACTGAAAACCAAGCAATAGTCTAGTAAAAAAAGAAAGATTTAAAAAAAAATATTATTTTTAAAATTATTGTATTAAATTTTTGATTATTTATCTTTCTTTTCTGTGAATAGCGATAAGACGCTGAGATACTTATACATCCCCACAGTGGTGTAGATGTGGGGGATCTGCGGGTCTGGAGATATTCAAATATCTCACGTTATTGTGAATAGATTCTATTAAGTTAAGCCCGAATCCAAATGTATATGTATTGCCAAAAATTCTTATTTTTCTCAAGAAAGGTATCAAAACTTGATTTAGTTGAGTGTTTGATTTTTCTAAATCGTTCAAAATTACTGGAGATATAGTGACATGTGCAGCTTCCAGAAATTCGGTGTTGCTTACAAGCTCATAATTTTTGTACCTACCTACCGTTTTTCGACGTTTCAACAAAGTAAGAATGTGAAACATGACATTTGGCGTCACATGACAATCATGTAATCAGCTAATCAAAACTTAACTTGTTTAAGAATATTATATTTCTTACAAACCCCCGCCCCTTTCCGCAAAACCAAAAGTACGCCACTGCAGCCCTATCATGAATAATTTTTCACGCGGAATCGGAAAAGGGTGTTTTCATTTTTAAGATGAAGCTCAAGAACATTTTGCAAATTTTTAATGGAAATTTGTTCATCAACGGTTTATCAACAAATTTGATTTAAAAATTTCCAAAATGTTTTTGAGCTTCACTTAAAAATTAAACTCCCTTTCCCGACACCGAGTGAAAAATTAGACCTTAACACAGAAATTGCGAGTATTCTTTAAATGCTGATTTGCTGCAAAAAAAAAATAGCAAATTCATACCAATTCTTTCAACGAAACCAATGGGCACAATATACAGAAACCATTTTCAATTTTAATTAAAAAAGCATCAATTGAAATTCAGAAAAGATCATTTGAAATTTACAAACTCTTTTTGAATTTCAGAAAAACGCAATTATAACTTAAAAACTTCATAAAAAATTCAGTAAAAAAGGATATAAATGTTATTTGAAATTCAGAAAATCCATTCGAAATTTAGAAAAGATCAATTGATATTTGAAAATCCCAATTGAAATTCCGTAAAGATAAATTTAAATTCAGAAAATCGAAAGAGAATAAGTAAGTTCAGAAAAGTTCGAATGACTCTACTTCAAATTCAGAAAACATCAGTTGAATTCATTAAATTGATAACAGAAATTCATTAAACTCAGATGTGATTAAATGAAATTCAGAAAAGATCAAACTAAATTCAGAAAATATCCAAGTAAATTCAGAATTCAATCTGAAATTAAAAAAGAGCCGTGGAAACTCAGCAAGTCCATTAGAAATTCAGTTAAGATCAATTGAAATTCATTAAATTCACATGAAATTAAAAAGTGATTAAATTAAATTCAGAAAAAACCAAATTAAAATCAGAATTCAATTTGAAATTCAGAAAAGATCAGTTGAAATACAGAAATTATATTAAAAATTAAGGAAAATCAATTTAAATTTATTACATCTATTTGAAATCAGAAAAGTTGGCATGAAAATAAGAAAGATCAAATAAAATTAAGAAAAATTTAAATTTAAAAATTAAAATTTACATTAAAATTTAATGATTACGATTCCTTGTTAATGGTATGCCAAAGTTATGAAAATAATATGGTAATGGTATCATAATAAAATTTAATGGTATGGTGATGTTGTGGTAATGATATGGAAAAATTAATATATTTATTTATTTTTTTAAATTTACTTTTTCTGAATTTCAATTGATATTTTCTGAATTGCAAAAAAGTTTTTAAGTTTTAATTGAAATTAGTGAAGTTTTTCGCCCGCAATGTTTTGTTTTTCTTAATTTCTCACATTTTTTTGTTTGTTTTTTTATGGAGGCTGTTTTTGTGATTTTGACAGTTGTGAATTTATTTACAAAGTAGTTCTTCTATGCTTGAACTTTTAGGCATAGAGTTTAAAAGATCAAAAGAAATACTAGGTTGTTCAATAAGTTTCTAGAATAGAAATACAAAAAACTAATGGCTTGAAATGCTTTTTATTATTCAGTATATTCTCCAAGAAGCTCAATACACTTGTTCTAACGGTCCTTTTATTTATGGATTATGGATTAAGGTCTCCAAAATACACTTCTGTCGCTGCTTTCCCCTATTCCTTTGATGAAAATCGTTTTACACGCATGAATTTTTTGAGATGTGAGAACAGCAGAAGTCCAAGAATTCTAGATCTTGCGAATAGGGTGTATGTTCCAACAATTCGTACTGTAATTCACTGATTTTAGCGATGATTTTTTGACTTTCGTTAGCAGGTGCGTTTTTCTGATGAAAATTTGCTTTTTTTCTTCTGCAAACCGAGTCTTTTTTCACGAATCTTTGCGTCGAGCTTATCCAAGAGGTTGCAATAGTATTCAGAATTATTTTTCCAGTTTGGATATAAAATCCACCAACAAAATCCCTTTTTCATCCCAAAAAAACTGATGCCATAAGCTCTTTGCAGATTTTTTAACACGAACTCGCTTAGGAGCCAATGTACCATGTTCACACCACTCCCTAGCTTCTTGTTTTAATTCAGGATCATTGTGGTAGACCCAAGTCTAATCCATAGTGATGAATCAGCGTATGAAATCTTTTTATCCTTTTTAAAACGCTAGAAATGTTGCCGAGAAAGTCTCATTCGAATGTGTTTTTGTTCCATTGTAGGCAAATGCGCACACCTTTTTGATACCCAAAAAATCATTTAAAATATGGCTCACACTTCCTATTGATATGTCTACGGCTTCTACTAAATCTCTTTGTCAATCGACAGTCTTCCAAAACTATATCCTGTATTTTTGCTATGATTTCTGGTGTTGATGCACTTTTTGGACGTCCTTGAAGTGGTTACTCTTCAAAACTTGTACGATCACGTTTAAACTCAGCAACCCAGTTGTACACAGTTGCAAGTAAAGGTGGTGTAGAGTCCTTATACACTTCAAATAATTGTTCATGAATTTCTTTTGGTTGTACACCTTTCAAAAATAAAAATTCAATCATTCAGCATGATACATGATCTTTTCCAAATTAAAAAAAAAAGTCTACTTTGAACAGCTGTAAATATAAGACTGAGATCTACATGAGACTTTACATGTATTCATAAAAATGTAGTACCATTTTTAGAAAAAATGTGTGATTCTGAAAACTTATTGAACAACCTAGTTTATATAAAAACGAGAAAAACATAAATTTTTTAGAAATTTGCCCTTTTTGAAATAATTTTCTGAATCGTAGGGTTTTGTGATTTATTCCGATTTCATTTTATTGCGTGCTTCAACACCTTAAAATACAGAAAAATAGTGCTCGGTACCTTTTTCTAATATTTGCACTCTAAATCACCAAAACGGTATCGGTTTTGCTTTAAACGAAATTTATATAAATGGCCAAAAGAACACCATTTCAAATTCAAATTAAGCTCAAAACTGGCTAGATAACCGTATAAGTTATTATCAGTGAATCAGAACAAAAAAACATAAAAGTTAATCTCTACGAATGGCAAGTCCAATTAAAAAAAAAATCGATAAAAAGCTGACAATTGGTTACGATAAAACATTGGCGTCGGAAGCGGGGGGGCAAGGTGGGCAGTTGCCCCCCCACTTTTTTAGCTAGATAAACAATTTAAAAGGAAAAGTTATTCAAAATATCAGTTTTTTTACAACGATAATATTTTTGTATTATATATTTTCCTCTTCTTTCTCTCTTCTTCATGTTTCATGTGAAGAAATTTTGGTGAACTTTTTTTGCACCACCATTTGTACTGCCCCCCCATTTGTACTGCCCCCCCAGATGAAATTCGCTTCCGACGCGATTGCGATAAAATATTTTAAATTATTAACAACTACAAAAATGTAAAAGAGACTCTCTACCAAAATACTTTTATCACCATAATAACAATAAAAACAACAGGTTGATATTATTTTAAACACACAACAATATTGTGAACTATGTATATATGTATATATTTTGTAAAATATATTCGATATTATTTTTAATGTTTGGAAAAGTCTTATGAACAATAATAAAGCAATTAATTTGTAAAAAATCAAAATAAAATTCGAAACAAGTGAAAAGGGTGAGTAAATAAAACAATTATATTAAGCAACAACTAGATCATTAATAAATTTAAACAAGCGGCAAACAAATTAACTACAACCGAATTGAACGTTAACAATAAAGTTGAACGTGAACATGATATGAGTTGGAATAATTTAATAATAATTAAGACAATATTTTGTAGTATAAAAGGCATAAAAAAACAACGAGCTGTTAAACTAATTAAAATGTGAATAAATAGCTTTAAACAATCGGATAAAATTACGTTAATGTATATAAAATGTGGTGTCACAAAGTAAAAATAATATAAAAACTATTGTGATAGTAAATTTGTTAGAATAATGTTAAAAACAATTTTTTATTACAAAGCAAGTATGTATATCGTGTGTATTTGTCTTGTGGTTTGTATTAATTTAACCGCTATTTTCTTTGCGCTATACCAAAATTAAAAAGTAGCTTAAAATGTTCTTAAAGAATTGGCCTAGATCTAAAATTATATATATAATAATATTTTTTATGTTATTTACTTGTTATAGTTGTAGTATATGTGTACTCGTATATAAGTTGAAATATCTTTAAGCAATAATTGTATACAACAATTTTCAACTACTAGAAAAATCAAAAATTCCATTGAGTTGGTTAATTTACTGGTTTCTTGTTAACATAATTTTTTTGGTTTTTTTTTTTAATAAAATTTAATGTCATAAAAACAAAATAGATCATAATTTATTTGCAATATAAATTTTGCTGGTTTGTTTTAAGGTTGTTTTTTTTTTTTGCTTGTTTCTTCTATTTAAAATTTAACAGAATTTTAGATTATTAATAGTTGTTAATATGTATGTAATAGATTTATTTTTTGTTTGACATGTTTTAAAAATGCGCCCCACAGCGCAGCAGAACTTTGCATAGAGTGTTTCAAGAGAGTCTTCTTTTTAATAATAATAATAAAATGCATTCAGGTTCGGCTGCGTTGTGCGGCACGCTGCTAATCAGCCAGCTTTTTAAGCATTGCTCTCATTTTTGCCTCTGCCATTGGCGCTAGTAACACTGGCGCCGGCATCAAGTTGCACTTTAGTGATGTGCTGCTCATCCTGCTGTTGCTTCTGCTCATCTTCTTCATCATCATCTTCAAGATCTACCATTGTAATGTTGTATGGTGGTGGTTCCACAGCATTTGAGGCGCCTCCCAAAGCAGGTGCTGCAGCAGCTTCGGCTGTTGCAACTTCAGCGGCTTCATTGTCAACACTTTGTCGCGTTATTGGCGCATTATTGGCATTAATATGAACTGTATTGTTGTTGTTGGGTGCATCATTATTATTATCGCCAGCATTTTCATCAGCTTCATCGACTTCCAAGTTAGACATAGCCACCTGATAGGATGGCGGTGGTGCCTGTTTCATGTATTGAGCAATAGCTTCATCATAGTTTGGCAAGAGTGTGGAGTAGGCGCGTTCTTCTGCGTTCAAATTGGTGCCAGTAAGATCGGGTATGACGCAGGGTAGCATGGTGCGCATGTTATGCTGGCGCATGGTCAAATATTTGTAGCAACGCCAAACAATGCCAATGGCATAAGCTTTGAGGAAAACAATGCTCACAAAAGTAATCAAAACCACCAAGACGAGCGCATCAGGAGAGAGTTCGAGCAACTTCTCGCGCCATGGCAAGCGGTGCGACTCGGCAATAAGACGATGTACGGATTGCAAGTAGCAAAGATAGCCTGCAGCAGTGAGCCTGTTGAAATAAAAAGCATGATTTAACTCATAACCTACTCAACGCATTTCATTTGAACTCACGTCGTTATGGCAAAGTCAAAGAGCTGCAAGCAGAAGAACGGCAACAAATGCGATGGTTTGCCTTTTATGGTGCCATAAATCATCATCAAGGTAATAGCTATCATGCAGGTGCACACCAAGCCGCCCATATCAAAGTTTTCTAAGCATACAAAAGTACAAAATATTTCATATTATCACAAATTCATATTGAAATACTTCATTGCAGCATGCAACGTGCTTACGGAATTGCTTACGATAGTTTAGCGAGTGGTCACGATAGGCATAGGGTGGATCCACTTTACTCAATGGCGTCGGCAAGGCAGGCGCATTCAGATCCACGGTATAGTCGTAGCTATTTTCAAGTTCCTCCATCATATGTGGATTGCGCCATATAATGGCCAACAGGCTAAGAGCCAGAATGTTTAAGAACTGTAAAGAAATAAAAAAAATTGTTGTGAATACGACAAAATGTAATAAAGAATTAAAAATTAAGGTCTAATGGTAAATAATATCTGATATTAAGCTGCTCATCAACACCCACACATAAAAATAAAACTGTTCATGACCAGACATTAATATTAATCTACGTTATGTTTGAAGAATATATAGAGACCAGACATAACATCATTAATACCAAAACATGTTATCTCAAAAACGTTGTTTATATTAAGTAATCTTTTTATAATAATATTTTTTACAGCGTACACTGAGAAAAGAGTTTCTTTTTAGCAACCAAGATTTTGTTGTAGTTAACAAACGGCATACTTGGTTATGGCAAAACAAATATTTGGTCATTGAAAATAAATTGTACTACTGAGCGTTTTCAATGGTAATTCAGAAAAGATCAGTTAAAATTCAAAATATATCAATTGAAATAAGGAAATTTCAGTTGGAGTGCCGAAAATGTCAATTGGTGTTTGGAAAAAGATAAATTGACATTCAGAATTGATCAATTGAAATTCAGGAAAAATCAATTTAAGCCCAGAATAGATACATTGAAATTCTGAATAGATCAATTAAGATTCAGAAAAGATCAATTAAACCTCAACAAGGAACAATTATTTTTTAAATATATTATTTAAAGTTCAATTGATCCTTTCAATTGATTTTTTCTGAATTTCAAGTGATCTATTTAGAAGAACAATTACTCTATTCGGAATTTCATATAGAAGTTCTGAAATGGTGTTGACACATCTAGTTTTTTGTTTTGTTTTTGTTATAGTTACCAAACTAATAAACGCTTTCTAAAATTTAAAGAATTGAAAAACTGTGTATAAAAACATTTAACCCCTTCAACCCCAACGTTGCCCCTGAGATCAAATTTGCTTGTTTCTCGGCATGCGATTAGCGATCTATTTGTCTTTTTACTGATACAAAATGATAACGGTGATAAGTGATAAGTGCGATCAAATTAAAATTCACTTGTGAATCATGTAGCAAAGTTATTTTCAACAGACTGCATCTAGTCGATGAAAATGTTGTTGTAAGTTTGAGAAAAGGGGCATTCCATTGTGACTACTGGGACATTTCACTTCAGAATTTGACCAACTATAAGTTATAACGATGTCATCATTATTTTTATAACAATGAAGTATATTTTATAACAGAGATAAAAAACTATTGTGAATATTCCTTAAAAATAAAAGCCAAACAGTTTCTATATTTTGTGTTACTATTATTTGAATGAATGTGACCTCACTCATCTAACTTTGAACACTCAATGAAGAGTTTTAGCCAAACCATTTAAATATTCAAGTCAGCTTCTTCTGTGTTGTACAACATATACTAAACGCTTCCATTTTAATAAAGAATTAGTATGCTTAGCTTTGTAGAAAAAGTAGAAAAATATTACAAATTGTGACTTCTGTGAGAGGTCTTCGTGACTTCGTACAAGTAAAAAGTATGTGTTAATGGTAAGTTATTTCAATCAGTTTCATTATTTTACTGTAGTAGTACCTAATTAATGTAGTTATTTATATATTTTTCTGTAAGCAAGCAAAATAAATCTGAAGCTACAAAAAAAAATTACCTCTAACTCTATTATTTAAAGAAAACTTTTTTCCAAATTGGTAAAATTTTACCTCTCAACAGTTCTATAAAAGGACATAAGACACATCCATCTCCTATGTGGCGAAAAATCTGCTTCACTGCCCAAAGTCGATTTTAAAAAAATTTATTACTTCGTCTTCCTCTTTTTCATTTTGAGATCTTCTTTACAGAAGACACATTGAGAGTAACTCGCAGTACCTGAATTGAGTTTTGCATTTATGCTTGCCGCAACCATGGTATAATTATTTGACAGTTTTTTGGCGATTGGTAGTAGTCAAAAACAGCTCAAGAAGTTTTAGTTTGCTGCTGTTGACTAGCTATGTGCTTATTTTAACTTTTTTTTTGATTCATTAAATTTGTTCGCGAAGTTTATTGGAATGTTTTTAGTTTGCTGCAATTGACTAGCTATGTTTAAGACGTTGCTTATTTCTTCAGATTTCTTTGATTTATTGCATGAACAGCTAATTTTGACAACTTCCCATCGCCGCTCGTGATAAAAAAGCCAGTCTACGCTACTACCTTGTCAGTAATTGTACCATAGCCGCAACCATATCTTATGGTTCAACATTCAATTCCTGTTTTGTTTCTTGAATCAAAGGGCATGATTAATACATTAATCCCCTTGGGATTTAAAATAGTGGTGTCTCTGCAAGTCTGGATTTTTCACTCAAGTTAGACATAAAGAAGATTTAACTATTGCATTTAGGGTCATTTTAGAAAAGTTAATTCAAAACGGCATAGAAATAAAATCAGTCTGTTCACCGTGACTACTGGGACACATTTTAAAGCAGTCTCGAAAACATAATACGATCGCCTTAACTACACTCACGGTCAATAAAAAAGCCGACTTAATAATTTAATAACAAATATTCTTTTTCTTGAACTATATATAACACAGTGTGTCGAAATCGACAAAAAAAACAACCAAACGTTATAGAACTTCTTAAAGAGGGACATGTTGAGAGTTCATCGCACCTTATTTGACATCTCAATTTCGTCACAATTTTTTTCAATTTATGTTTAAAGTTGAAGTGTTCGAATTTTGTTGTGCCGATGTTCATTGAATTTTTAAGGCAATTTGCCTTGTTGGAAATGAAAAATAAAATCCATTTCTTTCCCGTAGAATTTTACGTATAATAAGGCTATGTAAAAAGAAATTCGATAAAATACAAAATGAAGCGTGTAGCGAAGCAAATGCTTGTAATTGTCTTTAACTTAAAAAGAAGTTGTGCTTTTATAAATTTTAACTTATTATTATTATATTCCATTAATGACATTTGTTTTTTCACAAATGTTAATTGCACGTAAAAATGTCTTTCCATTGAACTTCAGAAGATCGAAAACGGTTCAGAATTCGCTAAATGACGTCAAATTTTTTTCACTTTTATTTTTGATCGAAAAAAATAAAAGTCAAATTTTACCTTTTATTTTTGATCAAAATAATAAAAGTCAAATTTTAACTTTTTTTTTTGATTGAAATAAAATCGGTCAGAAAATAACGACTATTTGTTGACCTTTTTAAAAAAATCATAACCGTTACAGTCCCTGCTCTCAATATATCCCACTTTAACCCTTTCCGTGGATTTATTCTATAATATTGTATGACTTGGTCCAACAAGTCAACACCACCCATGCTTTCATTGTACATTCTAGCAACTTGAGGTCGGTTTATTAAAACATAGTCAGCTTTATCCTTATCCCAACGTTTAGCTTGGTCTTCCACGCCAACCCCAACAAAATTGGAACCAAGATTAATGACTTTATTGTCATACCAGCGAGTTACTATAACATTTCCATCGGAGCTGATACATTCGGCAGATGATCCTCTACCTTGCTTTTTCATTTCTTTTTCGTCTGGCAATCGGGGATTGGCGAATCGGTTAACTCTTATTGTTCCAGCCGCACATATTTTTCTTTGCTTTAGAACTTCAAATAGCTGGTATGATAGAAAGTAATTATCAAAAAACAATTTGTGGCCGGTTTCAGTTTCAGGTATGCGTTGGGCCAGGTGCAGTACGACAGCTGAACTGTAACCAAAAGATTTCACCCAGTGCTCATTTATAGGTGTAGTAGACCCCTGATAAATAATGAAATCATATGGCATACCGCTGCATACCGCTTTTGCAGCAAATAAAAAAAAAACCTTTATACCCCATGGACACGGCTTACCTTTTATGTATTGCTTTGCAGTAAATTTGCCTTTGTATGGAATGATTTGCTCATCGATACACAGGTTTTCCTCTAATGGTAACTCTAAAAGATGGGTTCGAACAAGCTCAATAATAGGTCTCACTTTGAATAGGCGATCTTTGCATTCTTTTCCCCAAGCGTTTTCATCAACAAGGTGCAAATTGTTGCGAATAGCAAAGAAGCGTTTAAGTGTCATATTTTCGGTGAAAAATGTCATTCCAATTGCAGGCTCGTAGAACATTTCTACTCGAGGAAATTTTAATACACCCATCATTATGTGGTGTGCAAAAACAACACGTACTTCATCTACAGAGCATGGTTTGAACGAAATATTTCCCTTGCTTTGGGCATAAACATTCGTGTAAAATGCAGCGTCAGTGAAAAAATCGTTGGAAAAATATCTTTGAAAATATGAAAACGGAGTACCAATTTCGAAATCTTCAGTCATTATAACTGGTTCAAAAATTATCTCATCCGGAATTTCTCCAGATCGAAGTCTTCTCCAACTAATGTTTTTCTTCGGAGTGCAACGCATTTGGTCAGTCCCTAGAAAATTACTTGAAGACGGAATATCATCGGCGTGCGGAACTAATAAATCCATAACCTCAAGATCAGAGGGCACTTGATGTTCACCAGCTGTAGTATCCTTACACTGGACCTGTGGCACTTCATATTCGATTTGTAATTCATCTAATATGTCCTCGTCAATGTCGGAGTCAGCATCCAAAATCCCTATGATCTCATCTTCTGTTAAAAGTTTTGCCCTCGACATTTTTCGCGAAAATTAGTTATCAATAGCTGCAATGTAAAATAAAATGTGTACTACCTCTGCGTGTCAACGTCGAATATATTCGACAACTATAAATGAGTCATCAAATCTAACCATTTTATATTCACACTTCTTTTTTTTCATAAAATGACTTATAACATGTGTATAAATAATACTCACTATTTTTTTCCAAGTGATTTCAAGGCTATAAAATTAAAATGTAGAGTTCAAAAGTTGAGAGTTTTTAGCTTCCTAAAGTCAACTGCACTAACTCTTGCAAAAACAATACTAAGCTTAAACTCCAACTAACTGCGCTTTCAATTTTATAAACAACAATGTTTGGAAATGAGTATGAAAGAAAAACAAAGCATAAAGATTAAATAAACCGTTAGTCAGTGATGTTCAAAGAATACC
Organism: Dichetophora obliterata; assembly: GCA_963920525.1. Taxonomy (NCBI): domain Eukaryota; kingdom Metazoa; phylum Arthropoda; class Insecta; order Diptera; family Sciomyzidae; genus Dichetophora; species Dichetophora obliterata. The sequence continues at coordinate 208,864,627 of OY986437.1, read as the reverse complement.
TTATTGAATTGTCAAATATATTCGACCAATCCACGGAAAGGGTTAAGAATATCAGTAAAGTTTGGTTGTGATTTTTTTTTTTGCCGATTTCGTTAACTGTGTAATTCAAGAAAAAGAATATTTGCTATTAAATTATTAAGTCGGTTTTTTTCTTGACCGTGAGTGTATATAAAGAAATTCAAATATTGGGGGTTGGAATTAGTTTTAAATTCAAATATTGGGGGTTGGAATTAGTTTTAAAGGTTTTCTAAGAGATGGCGTGACTATCAATAGATCGCATCGGGCACACCTGTGACTATATTCATGTCAAAGCACATTGTCTAAGCTTCATTTTTCAGTATGTGTCATTCCACTGAAGTGTAAACAACATATATTTTTTTCTCTGTGAACATGTCGACTTTCGTTCCAACAAAACGCAATTTGCGGGAAGGTTTACTTTTGTGCTTCCATTTGAAGAAAAAAGCGGTTGAAGCACAACGCACGCCTACTGAAGCTTACGGGGACTATGCTCCATCGATTTCTACTTGTGAGTACTGGTTCCGTCGGATTAAAAGTGGTGATTTTGATACGGAAGACAAAGAGCGTCCGGGCCAGCCGAAAAAGTTTTAAGATGAGGAATTGGAGGCTTTGCTCGATGAAGACTCGTGTCAAACCCTTCAAGAATTGTCAGAATCATTGGGAGTCGACTTATCAACGGTCGGCAAACGCTTGAAGGCCATGGGAATGATTCAAAAGCAAGGAAATTGGGTGCCGTACCAGTTGAAGCCGAGAGACGTTGAACGGCGATTTTGCATGTGCGAACAACTGCTTCAACGGCATAAAAGGAAGAGTTTTTTGCATCGTATTGTCACTGGCGATGAAAAGTGGATCCATTACGATAATCCTAAGCGAAAAAAATCGTGGGGACCACCCGGCCATGCATCAACATCGAGGGCCAAGCCGAATATTCATGGCGCCAAGCTTATGCTGTGTATTTGGTGGGATCAGAAGGGTGTCGTGTACTATGAGCTGCTAAAACCTAACGAAACCATCACTGGGGAACGCTACCAACAACAATTGATGCAATTGAGCCGAGCATCAAAGGTTAAACGGCCGGAATATGCCAAAAGACACGACAAAGTGGTTTTTCAACATGACAACGCACGGCCACATGTTGCAAGAACCGTCAAGGAAACGTTGGAGGCGCTGAATTGGGATGTGCTACCCCACCCGCCTTATAGCCCAGACATAGCCCCTTCCGACTACCACCTATTCAGATCGATGACGCATGGCTTGGCTGAGCAGCGCTTCACTTCTTACGAGGATACCAAAAAATGGGTCGATTCGTGGATTGCCTCAAAAGACGAATCGTTCTTCCGGCGCGGAATCCATATGCTGCCAGAAAGATGGGAAAATGTTGTAGCTAACGATGGACAATACTTTGAATAATATACATTGTACCGTTGTTTCTAAATAAATGCTCAAAAACCGAAAAAAAACCTTTAAAATTAATTCCAACCCCCAATAGTACACCACATGTTTTTTATTATTGAATTTATAAAGTCGTGTTTCAGGTTAGGAAAACAACTTTTATATATTTTGCGAGACTACTACGACTTACGAATTTGCATCTGTTCAAAGAATACAAAAAAACCAACATACCTTGCTTTGTTTCTATATAAAAAATTAATTTTTTCAAGCTTTTTATAAAAGACAAGCTTCAGGTTTCTGCAGTTGACAGAATGGCCGAAAACAGTGTTGCAAACATAATCAACGTTTTACTCTCCAGCAACTCTGTATGAAACAAAAGTTGTCATACACAAAAAAGGATTTTTTGTGGAATTTTTTTTCAAATCTTTTTTACAGATTAATAAAGTAAAGACATTAAGTTAAAGATTTTTACCAAATTAAAAATAATTAATGGACAACCAAAATTTATCTTATTTTCACCTTTTACATCCCAAAACGTAATGTTTAAGTCATTTTTTTTTTCAATCTATAGTAATAAAACTAATTTTCTGTTTGTTTGTTTGGTTGTTTGTTTGTTTGTTTGTTTGTTTGTTTGTTTGTTTGTTTGTTTGTTTGTTTGTTTGTTTGTTTGTTTGTTTGTTTGTTTGTTTGTTTGTTTGTTTGTTTGTTTGTTTGTTTGTTTGTTTGTTTGTTTGTTTGTTTGTTTGTTTGTTTGTTTGTTTGTTTGTTTGTTTGTTTGTTTGTTTGTTTGTTTGTTTGTTTGTTTGTTTGTTTGTTTGTTTGTTTGTTTGTTTGTTTGTTTGTTTGTTTGTTTGTTTGTTTGTTTGTTTGTTTGTTTGTTTGTTTGTTTGTTTGTTTGTTTGTTTGTTTGTTTGTTTGTTTGTTTGTTTGTTTGTTTGTTTGTTTGTTTGTTTGTTTGTTTGTTTGTTTGTTTGTTTGTTTGTTTGTTTGTTTGTTTGTTTGTTTGTTTGTTTGTTTGTTTGTTTGTTTGTTTGTTTGTTTGTTTGTTTGTTTGTTTGTTTGTTTGTTTGTTTGTTTGTTTGTTTGTTTGTTTGTTTGTTTGTTTGTTTGTTTGTTTGTTTGTTTGTTTGTTTGTTTGTTTGTTTGTTTGTTTGTTTGTTTGTTTGTTTGTTTGTTTGTTTGTTTGTTTGTTTGTTTGTTTGTTTGTTTGTTTGTTTGTTTGTTTGTTTGTTTGTTTGTTTGTTTGTTTGTTTGTTTGTTTGTTTGTTTGTTTGTTTGTTTGTTTGTTTGTTTGTTTGTTTGTTTGTTTGTTTGTTTGTTTGTTTGTTTGTTTGTTTGTTTGTTTGTTTGTTTGTTTGTTTGTTTGTTTGTTTGTTTGTTTGTTTGTTTGTTTGTTTGTTTGTTTGTTTGTTTGTTTGTTGTTTGTTTGTTTGTTTGTTTGTTTGTTTGTTTGTTTGTTTGTTGTTTGTTTGTTTGTTTGTTTGTTGTTTGTTTGTTTGTTTGTTTGTTTGTTTGTTTGTTTGTTTGTTTGTTTGTTTGTTTGTTTGTTTGTTTGTTTGTTTGTTTGTTTGTTTGTTTGTTGTTTGTTTGTTTGTTTGTTTGTTTGTTTGTTTGTTTGTTTGTTTGTTTGTTTGTTTGTTTGTTTGTTTGTTTGTTTGTTTGTTTGTTTGTTGTTTGTTTGTTGTTTGTTTGTTTGTTTGTTTGTTTGTTTGTTTGTTTGTTTGTTTGTTTGTTTGTTTGTTTGTTTGTTTGTTTGTTTGTTTGTTTGTTTGTTTGTTTGTTTGTTTGTTTGTTTGTTTGTTTGTTTGTTTGTTTGTTTGTTTGTTTGTTTGTTTGTTTGTTTGTTTGTTTGTTTGTTTGTTTGTTTGTTTGTTTGTTTGTTTGTTTGTTTGTTTGTTTGTTTGTTTGTTTGTTTGTTTGTTTGTTTGTTTGTTTGTTTGTTTGTTTGTTTGTTTGTTTGTTTGTTTGTTTGTTTGTTTGTTTGTTTGTTTGTTTGTTTGTTTGTTTGTTTGTTTGTTTGTTTGTTTGTTTGTTTGTTTGTTTGTTTGTTTGTTTGTTTGTTTGTTTGTTTGTTTGTTTGTTTGTTTGTTTGTTTGTTTGTTTGTTTGTTTGTTTGTTTGTTTGTTTGTTTGTTTGTTTGTTTGTTTGTTTGTTTGTTTGTTTGTTTGTTTGTTTGTTTGTTTGTTTGTTTGTTTGTTTGTTTGTTTGTTTGTTTGTTTGTTTGTTTGTTTGTTTGTTTGTTTGTTTGTTTGTTTGTTTGTTTGTTTGTTTGTTTGTTTGTTTGTTTGTTTGTTTGTTTGTTTGTTTGTTTGTTTGTTTGTTTGTTTGTTTGTTTGTTTGTTTGTTTGTTTGTTTGTTTGTTTGTTTGTTTGTTTGTTTGTTTGTTTGTTTGTTTGTTTGTTTGTTTGTTTGTTTGTTTGTTTGTTTGTTTTTTTGTTTGTTTGTTTGTTTGTTTGTTTGTTTGTTTGTTTGTTTGTTTGTTTGTTTGTTTGTTTGTTTGTTTGTTTGTTTGTTTGTTTGTTTGTTTGTTTGTTTGTTTGTTTGTTTGTTTGTTTGTTTGTTTGTTTGTTTGTTTGTTTGTTTGTTTGTTTGTTTGTTTGTTTGTTTGTTTGTTTGTTTGTTTGTTTGTTTGTTTGTTTGTTTGTTTGTTTGTTTGTTTGTTTGTTTGTTTGTTTGTTTGTTTGTTTGTTTGTTTGTTTGTTTGTTTGTTTGTTTGTTTGTTTGTTTGTTTGTTTGTTTGTTTGTTTGTTTGTTTGTTTGTTTGTTTGTTTGTTTGTTTGTTTGTTTGTTTGTTTGTTTGTTTGTTTGTTTGTTTGTTTGTTTGTTTGTTTGTTTGTTTGTTTGTTTGTTTGTTTGTTTGTTTGTTTGTTTGTTTGTTTGTTTGTGTTTGTTTGTTTGTTTGTTTGGTTGGTTGACCCTTAAGCATAGTGCTCTGTTAATTTTCATGTGAAATTCCACTCAAATCTCCATACAAAAAATGACAGCTGCGAAACAAGCGTGTAAATTTTCACATGTTCGCCAGAGCAGTACTCTGTTCCACTGCGTGAAATTATCGCAACACGTTTCTGAGCAACATTTTTTCACAATTTAATTGTACTGCCTATTTATTTTTTAAGTGAAAAGAGAGCTATCATATTAAATCTCCCAACTGTTGCTCAGCATTAAAAGCATTCCAGAAAACTTTTGATGTGCAATCGACTGAATAAAAACTGTGATTTTCAGATATGACATGATATGTCCAGACTCCTTCGGGCAAAGTAAATTGAACAGCTTGAGCTTCAGTGAAAAACAAACGAATTTTTTGTGTAGAAGCAGCGACTGCTTCTTATGTTTTTCTGTTTTTAGGTGTGATTCGATGAAACTTTTAAAATTAATGCGCAAAATTAAAATCTTGATATCACAAATTACAACTAATGTGATCACTGTCTTAATTTTTGGGTTTTCTTATAGATAGATATTTAGTTTGTAAATCTGCGGTAAATAAGCATTTACGTTTTCCCATTTATGCGTTTTATTTAAACACTTGTTGCCGTGAAAAACGTGAACTATATAATTTAATTACTGAAATCCCAATTAGGTTGTTCGGGATTGGAGAAAAGTTACTTAAAAAATAAATGCCATGAAATTATTTACCAGATTATAATAAAAAAAATTCATTCCAACAATATTTCTGTCTTGCAGTATTACTTAAAGTTCTCATGCAACTAAAAAAACACCCTACATAAAAGCAATAATTTGTAAAAGCTTTTTCAACGACAATACTTGAAATAAGAGATGATGAAATATTTGGAGCATTTGAACCAATTTTTTCTATATGGATAAAGATTTTTTGGCAGAATTTCGGGACATATGGTCCGATTTGGGGACAACGGGACAGTTGCCAAAATTCGGGGACATGTTCCGAGTAAATGGGATAGATGGTCACACTAGTCATGGTGCATGACTTTTTTGTGGTGAAAACAGTTTTCAGGGGGGCCCATATGTTGTAACCCCCGGGCCTAAAATTGGCTCCCTACGAGCCTGCTCGTAGGCATGAGATTTCACTCATATGGGGAAGTCGAGTTGGAAACAAATGCCTATTTTGAAGTACTTGTCGCCAAGCACTACAAGAAAGACATTGAAATGTTAGAGGACCGTATCAATATATACTCTAGATAGAACTTTTCAGCCCATGTAGTATGACTGTTCAATTTTAAAACACATCTTTTCACGTTTTGTAAATAACATCTTCTATATGTTTACTTAAATAATTTGCGCATTGATAGCTTTTTGCAAAATTGTCGAAAACTTTACGTCAAATTATCTTACCACCATTTATTTAATTATCTACCGGTTAATTAATCTGCCGGCTTAGATAAGGAAAAACAAAAAACGTTGCCACTAAAACAACAACATTCACTTAACGCATGTCTTTTAAATCAAAAAGAAATGTTTATATAACCAAGAAAATCTTATGAGACTCAAGTTACTCGAAATAAGGAAAGAACAACAAACATAGTCATAAACCCCGAACTTTGTGTGTGTAGTCTCGCGTGTTCAAATACTCGCTCAGCCAACATAAAATAAACAAACAAATCATTATCATGTGCAAAACGTCAACCTAGTGAGGGAAGCTGATAACAGAAACGCATAATCGTTTCTTAGGGTCGTCTTAGGGTGGAGTGGGGAAGATGAAATTAAGTCCTAAGTGGTTGTGTATCTTTTTTTCTGATAAAAAATACAATAATTGACACAAAGTAAATATTTGCATTATTTATAAAAGAATTTTTGTCAGAAGAAAATGCGGTGCAGACACGTTAAAAAGAGCAACAACTGAAACCCATACGCAAAATAATACTAAATGTTTGCATAAGTCATTGAATAGAAAATAAAAAAACAACTTATTAAATATATACTATATTTTTAAAATAAACAATTTAGTTTGTTTAATTTGGAAAGATGACATTTGTTGTTGTTGGAAATTCTTGCATAGCGCATGTTTACGCAACACAGAACAAAGCTTAAATATCATATTTGTAAAGCGTGTTAAATGTTTGAAGATTTAACTCAACTTCAAAACAAGTGGAATTTTAGGAAATGCGTTTCTCATTTTTTGCAAAAAAAACCCAAATAAATAAGTGCTGCTTATTTTATTTCATGTTCGTAAAGTAATATTTCAACAGCAGAAACATTTATAGCTGCTTGTTAAGAAGATATACTAGTACAAAGTTATAAGACATATTATATTGAATACCAGTTGAGCAATCATTGCAAGTGTGTGCGATGGAGCTCATTTTATGACTCATACACAAATACTACAAGAAGATAAATATATAAAAAGTATAACGAAATTATAACTTCAGCAAAACAATGATAGTTAAAATGGAAAATATTTAGACTTTAGCATCTTCAGACGTGGCGTTAAGCTTCAGCGCTTATTATATGATGCAAGATTAGCTTAAACTTTTCAAGTTTTTAATGAGTTTTTGTCATGAGTTTGGTTTTTATCATTAACAGGGTTAGTTGAAAATTTTTGCGACTGTCTAATTTAAAAAAGTTGAGTTTTACTTTCAATTTGGCGTTTGTCATGATCATTAAAATTGTTACGAGAGGCACAACAGCAGCTCTAAATAGTTATATAAAGCAAGTCACTGGGCAGAGTTTAATAGGAGATATGATAAAGACTATATTGAGGAAATGTATTCTGAGAAAAACTACAGTCAGAACAAAGTCAAAACAATTTGGATAGCACAATCTAGGTAATGTGTGAATGTGAAGTTATATGAGGATTTCAACATTCAAAGGTTTGCGATAAAGAAGTGATAAGGTTTTAGTTGTTTTGGGACAATCATGAATTATTAAAAGAAGATTACAAGTGATACTTCGGGTGACACTTGTTATTTTTTGGATGACAATCGTAAAATATTTTGGTGTCAATAAAAAGTTTTTTACAAACTAGAGGTAACAATTCTTTTAAAATTTTTATCATTTAATCATTGCAATATATATGTTACAAATACTTTGAAAAAAAAATTATTATAAATTTGCAATCAATTATTTATCTTTTTAATTTTATAAGTGTCATCTGTTGATCATGAACTTTCTATTTTTATTTTTACTTTTGTTCTTAACTATAAATTCTTTATTATTTAAGTCTAGAGTTCATATAATTATTATATGCTATAAGTTGATTATTTATGTTTCACCGTTGTACATCTTATAGATCTTTTTGTATCTTACAGTACTAATTTATCCATAAATAAATACAAATATAAATACAAACAACCGTAAATAACACGGTGTAACAAAATGAGAAAAATCCGAATAACATGGCATATGAAAAAGTGGAGGTTGTGGGCCTGGTAGAATATAAGATAACTGCATACATGGTTTTTTGAGTCCACGCTCAAATTTGGATGTACTATATTCAAAAAACCTATTTTTGTTAGGTGCGTGTGAATTTAATTGCATAACTCTGCTGTTTTTGAATAAATTTAAAAACGTATTATAAAAGACGAAAAACAGACCCTTTTCTACGGTATCTTGAGTGGTCCTGTGAAGTTTGGTCTCGATTGGATAAGGAGGCGTGGTACCTCCCACAAACCAAAAATATATATCTGACGATTTTGATCGTAAAAAACCAAAAATTAGTAATTTTTTTCAGATGTTTATTGTCACTACACCCACTAAACTCGCCAGATGACCTTTGGGGAATCTGCCTGTCCAAAGCCAGGAATAGAAGGGTGATGGTTGGTTATTGGGTGGACAATTTATGGGGCACGGCCCATGACTTTATCTCAAAATGAGTTCATTCTTGAGGCACGGTTCTTGAATGTTCATCTGATTTCCGTAAAATAAAGAAGGTTTACCTTGAGCCTTGGTTGTTGGTGCCAAATCTTGGAGAAAACATTGTTTTGGTATTAAGTTATCATAACATTGTTATTGTAATATGCTTTCGATGGACGATCAATCCAATATAACTTAAAGAGCGGGGGCAGTTATCCATCAATTATGAGGAATGATGGATTTAGAATGAGGGTTCTATGTAAGAAGCATAGAATCCTTTGAGTATAAGCCAATTGGTATACTACGGCTCACGCTTCCTAGTTTTCCGAAAGAGGCTTTTAATAAGCCTTAATTAAGCTAACGAAGTTGCGTAAGTAGGATTGTGGTTCTCTCGGTATTAAATTACCGGGAAACCAATGGTTATTTTTAACCTAGTCACGTACAATTTTAGTTATTGAAGGTGTCACAGTCAAATATAATTGTTCTAAGAACTTTTGGTTTGTAGACAGGATGTTGAAGAGCCTTGTCTGGTGGAACCTTGAGCCCGGGTATTGACTGTCGTGGGCTTGGTCCAACGGGGTTTCATTCGCTCGTTAGACTAGGAAGGTCGGGTTGGTAATTCCCTTAAATTACTAAGAGAAAGATGGTAGACAAACTCTCGTTTATTTCAAACAGTTAATGTCAGGAAGGTAAGCAACTACCGCATCAATATACTGTTACCTTTGGAATTTGAGAACAGGCGACGTGGAAACCTAAACAGTCTGAGTTGTGTCCACAAATGATTGACAAAGACTACCTTCTTTGAGCGTGTGAGCGAAGTTGCGTGCCAAAAAATGGGTTAAATTATCGGTATACATACCGATTATTATTATTTTATAACCAAGTCATCTTTTTTAGTGGCCAAATGTGTCACGGTCATGTATAGCTAATAATTTATGGTTAAAAGTTGGTCTGTGCTGTGAAATTAGGGCAACCTTTCTGGTGGATCTTTTGAATTCCGAAGAGGCATTGGTCGACGCTAAATACTGGTTCCAAGCTTTGGAGCACCGTAGAATTAAGCCTTCACGGCAGGGATCTACGTTAAACACAGAGGATTTCTGTCACTACACCCACTATACACTATATATGCACTAAAGCCCTGCGTCGGTGCATCTATTTGAACGTACACACACTGTGATTTATTGCATTGCTCACAGTTGACTGTCATCTAATAACACTTGAGAGTTTGATTTGCTCAACAGCAAACGAAAGTCTACAACGACAAGCAATACACACTTTCTCTCTCGGCAATCCAAGCATGGCGTGTTTTTGTTCGTCAACACCACAAGCAATGAAATTTAATCGTTAAGGGTAGGATGAGCAATAAAATAAATAAAATAAAAAAATAAAAAGCAATATATGGCATAGATCATTTGGATCATTTTGATCATTTTGATAATTTTAATCAGCGGTAGTCAGCGCCTAACTAGACATTTTTTTACACCAACTTCAAGATTTTCAAGATTGAATAGGTAAAAATGGGTCGCTGAATCCGAATCCGTGGTCAGAATTTCAAAATTATAAAATTTTGAAATAATAGGGTTGCCACCTAATAATATGTATTTTTAAGAGTTTTAAACATCATTTATCAGTGTTAGGGGGTCGCTGATATCGAATCTGAAGCCAGAATTTGAAAATTCAAGATGGTGGATAGGGTTGCCACCTTAATTTTTTGCATTTTTATGAATTCGGGGCTGGCAAAAAAAAATTATACACCAAAAAGGGGTCGCTGAATCCGAATCCGTGGTCAGAATTTCAAAATTATAAAATTTTTAAATAATAGGGCTGCCACCTAATAATATGTATTTTTAAAAGTTTTAAACATCATTTATCAGTGTTAGGGGGTGGCTGATATCGAATTTGAAGTCAGAATTTTAAAATTCAAGAAAGTGGATAGGGTTGCCACCTTCATTTTTTGCATTTTTATGAATTCGGGGCTGGCAAAAAAAAATGATACTCCAAAAAGGGGTCGCTGAATCCGAATCCGTGGTCAGAATTTCAAAATTATAAAATTTTGAAATAATAGGGTTGCTTTTACTATTTAAAATAATAATGAATTCGTAAAAATAAAAAAATTATGGTGGCAACCCTATCCACCATCTTGAATTTTAAAATTCTGACTTCAGATTCGATATCAGCCACCCCCTAACACTGATAAATGATGTATAAAACTCTTAAAAATACATATTATTAGGTGGCAGCCCTATTATTTCAAAATTTTATAATTTTGAAATTCTGACCACGGATTCGGATTCAGCTACCCTTTTTTGGTGTATCATTTTTTTTTTGCCAGCCCCGAATTTATAAAAATGCAAAAAAGGAAGGTGGCAACCCTATCCACCATCTTGAATTTTAAAATTCTGACTTCAGATTCTAAATCAGCGACCCCCTAACACTGATAAATGATGTTTAAAACTTTTAAAAATACATAATATTAGGTGGCAACCCTATTATAAAAAAACTACATTATTTTTAAATTCTGACAACGGATTCGGATTCAGCGACCCACTTTTACCTGATGTTCGCACCAGCATCGCATATGTAAAAATAAAAAATAGGTGGCAGCCCTATTACCCATTTTTATTGTTAAAATTCTGACTTCAGATTCGAATTCAGCAACCTCCTAGCACTGTTAAATAATGATGCGTGACCCATTTTTACCTAGTGTTCGCGCCAGCACCGTATTCGTTGTCTGATATAAATCATCTATTGCCAGTCAACAAGCTTTCGTTGCATTGACTGCAGTGAGCTCTCTGACAACGATATCTTAGATCAACAATATCAATGATCTGTTTTTTATTGCTCTATCGTGTTTTGTTCGTCTTCGCTGCAATCACACACATTATTTCTTTGCACCAACAAGACAGTGCAGTGTAGTGTGAAATGAAAAAATGTTTTGAAGCCGGTTTTAAGTGCACCTACGCAGGGCTCTAATATGCACCCACTTTTTTTAATTCATGCAAATTCCGGAGTTGTGCACGTTTTTATTGTGCTAGTGCCCTTTTAAACTCTTTTTCCCTAGGGCTGAGGGTGAGGCCTCTTCTCTTAGAGAAGTGGTGGATCCTTTACCCTTGGAGAGGAGTGAGATAGATTATGGCATAAGTCTTCTACGTTATAGGAAATCTCCTGGTTTGGATGGTTTGACTGGAGAGATGGTTAAAACCGTCTTTAAGGTCATTCCTGAGTACCTTGAGGCCTTGTATGGAAAATGTTTGGATGAGCGGTACTTTCCCACAGTGTGGAAAGAAGCAAGGGTAGTTGTTCTCTTGAGGTCATCCGATAGGGTTATAAGTAATCCTCATTCCTATAGGGCATCAGCCTTCTTTCGGTGCTTGAGAAAGTGCTGGAGAGGATACTGGTGGAGAGACTTCAGGAGCATTTGCAGCCAAATGAAAGACAATTTGAGTTTCGTAAGGGAAAAAGCGTGATTGATCCATGGATGTATGTTAAGGATGTGTGAGGTTAAGTAGATGTTAATATGTTTTAGGGATCTTTATAGATTTTATGGGAGCGTTTGATTATCTTAGCTGGAATAGTGTCCTTCATAGGATTAGGCCGCATTCATAGTGGACGCTTTGGCTGAAGCCGATGCATAAAGCCGCTTTGTCAAGCTTTTTTTGATCATAGTGAACGCTTATTCAACGCTACATAAAGTAGCTTATTGAGGTTATTGGTGTTCAAAGTGCGCACTTTATGCTTGTGGCTGAGATGCTTTGTTTTAATTTGTCTCTTTGGAAAATAATGCCCTCAATTGCGTTTTGCAAAGTAAATGAAAGATTTTTTGTTTAATGAGTATCTAGATTCGCGATGATCCCCAATGAAAGATCAAACCAATAACAAACAAAAGTTCAAAGGAACTTGAAAACACAAAGCATAACAACGGTGGAAAGTTCAGCACAAAAAGTACCCAAGAAGTAAGCAAGAACAACGACGATAGAATACTCAAGTGAATACAACTGAAAAGCACCACAAAACGAAACAACAACACAACAACAACACAACAACAGTTAAAACTTCAGCACAAAAAAATCCAACAAATAAAACAAAATCAACAAAAAAATTGTTAACAGGCAAAATAAATAAACAAGTGCCGAATAGCATTTTAAAAATGACCTACAACAAAGCATAAAAAACAAAATTATTTTTCTGTGTGAGCAAGCGAGATGGAGATATAAGCGCTGAAAAGCAAAATAAGCTTTATGCTAGCTTTCTGCTGGCACTATGAACACTTTGAGCTTTTTCCATATGATTATACACAAAGCGTTTTTCAGCTAAACCTCTCGGCTAAGCTAAAAGCGTTTACTATGAACGCGGCCTTAGTGAGATTGGCTGTCGGGAAATGAAACTCTGGAAGAGCTATTTTTCTAACAGAAGGGCATTTATTATTGGGGAAAATAATAGTGTCTCGGTTGATGTGATTCGTGGCTGTCCGCAGGGTCATCTCATGGGCCATCTCATGATGGATCCCCTGCAAGAACAACCTGCACTAAACTGTAAAAGTTGTGCATATGCTGATGATCTTCTTGTCATGGTGGAAAGCCGGTCTCGTACTGAGCTCGAAACCAAGGCAGGAAAATCATGAGAGAAATATCTGAATGGGGTAATAGAGTTAGTGAGAGGGTGGCATTGGATAAGACGGTAAAAATGTCGCTAAAAGGCAAATTTGTTTCGAGTCGACATCCAATTGTCAATTTCAATGGGGTTAGCCTTAGGTATGCGACAGAGGTCAAGTACTTGGGCATAACAATGGGAGAGAGGATGAACTTTTTAGTTCACATTGTTAAATTGAAAGAAAAGCTGACGAAGACTGTTGCGCAGGTTCGTAGACTTTTGAGGAATGAGTGGGGATTCAGTAGGCGGGCTGTGTGCGACATGTATCGTGGACTATTTGTTGCTTGTGCGACTTATGGCTCGCCTGTGTGGGAGCATGTGGTCTCGTCTGCTGCAGGTAATCGGAAGATACTCTCTTGCCAAAGGGTAATTCTGATGGAGTGTATGCCCTTGTGTCATACGGTTTCAACGGAAGCCAAGCAAGTCCAAATGGGGTGCCTCCTTTGGACTTGGTGGTAACACAATCCAGTGTTGCATACCGTGTCCGGAAGGGTTTACCCTCATTGGAAAATAGTTTAGTTAGTATGAAAGATTGTAGGGGAATGAGTTTTCTTTAATGTAAGGCTATGTTGAGGGAGCGCGTTATTTCTGTGTGTGCATGAATTTTGTGTGAGTGTCCCTTGTATAATGATATGCGAGATTTGTATGCCATGCGGGTAATAACAAATACTGGCGATTTTAGTCTGAGTAATGCTCTCTCTAGAGAATATTTGGGTAAAATTAGTCAGAATGCTTGTGAAGTATTTGCTCGACGTCGAGTAAGGAGATATTTTGAACTGTCAATGTTGTTTTTAGCTTAGGTTGTTTTTAGCATTAATGCTTTTGGCCACTAGTCCGAAACTGTGATGAGTTCAGCTGGTAACAGCTGGTAATGCAAGTTGCGAAGTCTGATTAAAGACTGAAAAGTTGAAAAAATACATGGGCAGTCAGTAGCCTGTTGGCATAAGCCAGGTTGACTAATTGGGTTGGCCCTTCAGGGAGATCGTGGTGGCTGTGTGTTTATAACCCATATCGCGGGTAGAGCTATCTAGCTTGGTGCACGTTTGCATTCCGGGTGCCATATTTAGAGTACGGAAGAGGTTTTAGATAGGCCTCCACCCCTACCAAGGGTTATGACATATCATCACAACATGAAACTATTTTGGTACCTTTGAACTCTCAAAGGAGCGTTAACCGACGCAATATTTCGGCCCCATGCGATGGAGCACCGTAGAATTAAGCCCACACAGCAGGGGTCTACGTTAAACTCAAAGAGGATTTCTGGCACTACACCCACTTTACACTATATACACACCCACTTTTTTTAATTCATGCAAATTCCGGAGTTGTGCACGTTTTTATAGTGGAACTTGGTATGTAGGTGCTCCAAATGGCGGTCACTATAATATATAAATGTTGCCATACCCACTTTTACCGCCAACAAATCAATGAAGAGAGAGGGAGAGGGAGAGGGAGAGGGAGAGGGAGAGGGAGAGGGAGAGGAGGGGTTTAAAGACATGTAGGACAGATTTAAAACATTTCAAACTAGAACTGTTTATGAAAAAATTTTGTATTTTTCTAAATTAGTATATGTAATTTTTTTTAAAAAATTTTCTAGGTGACGAAGGAAGTTTTTTATTTTTTATTAAAAATTTATTATAATTAAATCTATTTTTATTTTAACATGTATTAAGAGCAGAGCTTGAAAATAACTTTTAAAAATTTTATTTTATAAGTAAAGTCCGACTGTTAAGTTTTTATTTAATAAAAATGTAAAAACTACATTAAGCTTTTATTTATAAAAATATCAGTTTAAGACTTTTACTTTTAAAAAAAAAAGTTTCCCTTCACTTTTAACTCTTAAACTTAAAAGTAAAATTTAGGACTCTCCAAAGACTTTTATTTTCCAAGAAATTTATTATAAGTCTTTAAAGACTTTTATTTTTAAAAGTTATTTTATTTTTAAAAGTTATTTTTAAGAGTCTTTCGATTATTTTATTTTATAAAAGTTTTAAAAAAAGTCTTACAATAAAAAAGCTGCGAAAAAAATTCAAAATATGTTTATTTATGACTTAGTTTCAGCAACCAATTTATTCCACCAATTAATTTTTTTTAATCTTGTCGACTATTGGACTTTTACAAAATAAAATTCTCAAAAGACTCTTAAAATTAACTTTTTTAAATAAAAGCCTTCACAGACTTTTAAAACTATTTTTATAAATTAAAAGTCTTCGAAGACTCTTAACTATGATATTATTTATAAAAGTTAAAAATAACTGTTAAAATTAAGAGTTATTAAGTGAGAGTTAAAAATAAAAGTTATACATAACTCTTATTTGATAATTTTTACATTCGACAATCAATAATAACTTATATATAATAAAAGTTTATTAAGGCTCTTTTTTTTGAGACTTTTTTGAAAAAAGTCATAAAAGTCATTACATCATTAAGAGTACTTGATCAAAAAATCGTAAAATTTGAATAATCCGTTATTTAGTAAACTTAATTTTACTATAACAGTGGCCTTAAACTAAATTCTTTATAAATCACTGAAAAAAAAAATACAGAAATTTTTTTTCATCTATTTCAATAACATTTCAAAATATCCATTACATAAAAATGACGACTTTCTGTTTTAGGTGGCTAATTTGACGAATTTTCACTCTTTTTAAACCAAAATGTTTGTAAATACTCCAGACACACAACTGCATTCTTAGAGAAAAATTTGTTAAAAATGGGGAAGGGTAGCTCAAAGGATAAACAATTTGAATACAAAATACAAAAATCAGTTTTGTTTATATAGTATGGTATGAAAAAATAGATTTTTAGCCTTAACTATTGATTAAAAAGAGATATTGGGGTAATTTTTTCACATAAATTACTTTTGAGACTTGACTTATTTATAAAAAATATAAAGAAAACATTATGGGAAAAAAATTTCGCCAAAAAAAATAAAGGGGGCATCTTGCTGTTTTGATGACAAAAACAGTAAAATAATTTGTGCGCTTGGCTGGAAGAATTTTTGCAAATAAATGCTATGGCATATGAAAGTAAGTCAGATGTGCAATCTTTACTTGATTTTATTTTTGCAACAAAAACAAATTTTGAAAAAATCATAAAAAATATATGCACGGTAAAGACCTAACGGTAAAGTTCGAACTATTTTTGTGAAGTGCTTTTATTGAACTTTTGAACAAAAAAAAATTTTAATGAAATATATTTATGAACAGCGGAAATATTTGCATCGAAAGTCCGCACTTTGATTTTCATGTAATATTTTCTCATCTTAGGTAACGTTGTTTTATGAAAAAACCGTTGTACTATAAATTTTTACAATTATAAAGATATGTAAGTGTATTTGATGTCAAAATAACAAAAAATTTAATACACACAAAACTCCGATACTAAAAAGTATTTTAATAACAAAATTACCGTTAAAAATTTGAAAAATTTTGGAGGGGGCGTGGCAAAAACTAAGTGTGGTACAACTTAATCTAGTATGCGCTTAATATGTATACATGTATTGATACTTTTCTGCAATACATATAAGTCAACACCAGCTTTGGTTTTAAATGCAGTATTTGCAAAATACTAAAAAATTGTTTTAATACAGCTTTGGTTTAAAATTTACTACAAGCTTAGATTAAAATATTAAAAAAAAACACCGCGATTCGATCACACGACATTCAGGTTGTAAACTCACTACTAAAACCACCGTGCTATTGGCCTATACACAAAAAGCGCGATAAACAAGCACATAAGCCGAGTCGCCTAATATTGAGTCGCAGCATTGCCAGGTTACCTTTTTACGGGTCCTAATCCAAATTTAGTATCCAAATGTACTAGAATTTAGTATAAATTGTATTAAAAACAAAAATTAATACAGAATTGTATTTAAGGGGGGACAGTACACCCCTGAATTTTCAAAAATCGCTTTTTCTTTATGATTGATTTTGGTTCAAAAGACCTCAAAGAATCTATTTTTAATAATAAAAAATTTAAAATTAATTTCTATGTTAAATGGTTTTTAAACGCAGAGAGTCAAGACCGTATAATCAGTGTTAAAAACTTTAAAGCGCCATTTCTAGAAATCAATTTTTTGAGTAAGCGGGCGTGATAAAAAAACTACTGGACTGATCTTTCTGAAATTTTAATACGTCATTGTACACATATAAATCTATAGATTGAACTACGGATAGAACGATCGGTAAATTATTTTTTGGTTTTCAATTTGGTCCTTCATTCAATTCAATTTTTGGTCCCAAAAATCGGCTAATTTCGAAAAAAGGCCGCCATTTTTTGACAATTTTCATTTAGTTCAATCTATTGCCGCTTCGATGCTGATTATAACCCTGTTTTTAATAAGATATCTCTTTCCTTTCTTAAAAAAACTTGCATTTTAAAAATTTAATTTTTTTAATATCCAGACGAGTACTGTCCCCTTAAATTTAGACCAAAAAGGCTAAAACTGAAACCAACCCACTAAACCATAAGCGAAGGTTTTGCGAAAGGTGAGAGTTTGCGAACGTTTTTGGATAGAATTTTTTTTTATTTTTGATTTTTTATTTTGTCGCTTAAAAGTGCTTGCTATAAAAGATTAAATTCGTGAAAAGTTTTCCCATTAATAAAAACTGTACTTGTATGGTTCATTCTTGAACTCATTTCCGAAGAAAATAGGCTCGTTTCTGAGAGGCATTTTCGTCTGGCGATTGATTCAAAAAGAGTTCATTTCCGAGTGCCGAAAAATAACTTTTCTTTTATTACTGAGCAAAAAAGTGAAATTAATGGTCTTTATTAACTCATTTCCGATCAAAATAAGGTTAGTTTTTGAGAGGCATTTTATTCCGACAATGATATAAAAAAGGTTAATTTATGAATGCTGAAAATTAACATTTCTACCCGAAAAGGTTCATGAATGAATTCGAAAACGGTAGTTTAAGTTCACTGGGAAAAAGCTAAAATGGATGCTGTAATATTTTGATTTAAATTATAGTACAGAAGAGTTTCAAGTATGAGTTAGTATTTGAAAAGTTTAATTTTTAAGCCACAAGGTTAAAAAAATGTAGTAATATTTTAGTGGGACTAAAATGTAGTCCCAGATTTCTAACCGTGTAGCTTGAGCGAAATCCGTTAAGCCGTATAAATTTGTATAAAGGCCAAACAAACAGAAATTGAGTTTTATTACAATATATTTTATTTCTATTTTTTATTTTTTATTTTTTTTTGTTTTGTGAAAAAACCAAAATGCGAATTCTCATATAAATTTTTTAGAATTTCTGTCCTTATCGTCAGAAATGTAGATGAAAGTTTAAACAAATTTACCGAATGATTGAGTCATTGCATTTAAATAAAAATTAAAAAGTACACAGCAAGTCATCACTTTGAATTTTGCCTCTAATATACGAGATACCCTGACAACAAACTGCACAACTTTACAGATAACTAAGTTGACCTTAAATATTTGTGGTTTTTTTTTTTTTTTTTTGATTAAAATCTAGGCACGTATTCTTTGTTCAAGGTATTTTTAATAAATTAATTGCAAGGAACAAGAAAGTTTTACGTCACTCGAAACAAAGTCAAAATTAAAAAATAGCGCAATAAAATTCTACAGGTACTATATCCTGTTTGTAGGGGCTTTATTATATTTATAATAAAGAAATACTTTTTTTTAATTAAAAATAATTATAATTATTGATTAAAAAAAAACTATGTTAGAAATTACTATCAGAAAAGCAACTCAAGAGTGCAACATTAAAAAATCTTTGTTCATTCATGCAAGCTGCTTCCAATAAATGCAGCTCATTTACACCGCATTTTTTCCACTGTGTGCCGGCGGAAATATTGGACAATTTTTTTTTACTTCAATCCAGTTGTTGTTGTTGTTGTTGATAGCACCAGTTTATAGCTGCTTCGCCCCCGCCTTGGCACATCTATTTTATGTCATTTCAAGTGGAGCATTTTACAAAACAGTTGCAGTTAGTCATTCATATCGCTGCATACAATATATTTAGCTGCATTTGCAATCTATGCACACACCCATCCACAAACACATACACACACACACATAGCTTGACATAAAATCTTTGTCAGACTTCTTACGTTTGTAAAAAATATATCTCGCGACAACAGTCAGATTTCCAGTCAGTAGAAGAAGCAACAATCAAAGATTTTTATTTTGTTCTAGCTGAGCAGCATGCATTTGCAATCATTATAGAAATTAAAGTTGATATTTTTTCCTACGAGCTTGATGTTGTTGCTGGACACTCAACACATTAATGAGCTATTTATTTTTTTATTTTAAATTACTTATAAT